>CAUYRH010031998.1:0-77298 GCA_963574655.1 Perodicticus potto
CCAGAGTCTGATGGAAAGTACTTGTCCAATGCTGGGTTGATTACACCAGTGATCTCTTAAAATTTAAGCTTCACATCCTCAGATTCAGGAACACCACCACCAATATCAAGCAGGTACATGCTGAAATCAACCTCAGCTCCCATGTCAAAGACACAGTGGGCATTAGAGATTGCCTGCACGATGGTCTCAGGATCAGTACAGCCATTTCCTACATGGAAGCTGACACCAATGACATCAATATTTAGCTCTTTTGCCTGTTCCAAAAGAAGTCTGCTGGTTTTGAGTGTGGCACCAAATTTAACACTGAGTCCACAGACTGCTTTGGAATCATCAGTGGGAATCCGCAAAACTAACTTGGCCTTTGGATGTGCTCTGGCAACTTTCATCAACTCGACTTCACTGTCAAAAGTCATCATCTGGACCCCATTACTGGCAGCGTACTTAATTTGAGACACTTATTTACAAGGATTTGCATAGATAATCCTCTCTGGAGGCACCCCGAGACTTTGTGCCAATTGTATTTCAGTCTTGCTAGCACAGTCAAATCCTGTCCCAATGGCAGCGAGGGTCTTCACATTACATTTGACTGCATAAAAGGGAGGAAGAGCTTTTAACCATCTTCATTGTTTCTTCGGAACATCTCCGAGATCTGCTACATAGAAGGCATCCTTATCAGAAGAGGAAATTTCATTGATTTTTTGCTCCAGAATGTCCTTGGCAGTAAAACCTTCCATCAAGCAAGTGGCAGTCAAACTCTTCATTACTAATGTTGTTCATGGTTTCTTGATGTTTCTTTGAAACTCTAAGAGATGGAATTTAAAGAAATACTTCCAGCTTCTCACAAAGGCAATTCTCCAGGACTTCTGAATCCCACTGTGTGTGTCCTCCAAACAACAGTGGAAACGTTCTTAGAGCATCTGGGTGCCACAGGCCAGCTCCATGGAGAAGCCGGAAAGCCACAGGAGCGCTCAGCTGCCCCCACTGCACCCATAGGTGCCTGGCTCCCGCCTGCCGGAGACACTGCCCGAGGTGGCGCCCGAGCAGCTGGCAGAGGGGTGGTCGGGGCAGCAACTTCAAGGACTGACCTTCACATTTTCAATGTCAATAGAAAATGGGTTATGGAAAAGCTCTATGTCCTGTTCATGGAGATGAAGCTCTTTAAATCTAAATTGAAACTCCTTTTGCAACTTTTTCAGTGAATCCACACATGTTTTGTTTGGGAATCCCACCAATGGTTTTTCCACTAACAGATTTTGCAGCCCCGGGATGAGTCCGCTGCTAAACAGGACAAGCAGCAGAGGCAAAAACACTCGGCGGGCCGGATAAATGTCCTCGGTGGGCTGTTGTTTGAGGACCCCTGATCTAGAGTAAGAGGTGAGGGACAGGCTGTAGACCGCCCCCTCCCCGGGGAGTCCCTACCCTCAGGGGCCTGCGCCCACAGGAGGGTGCCGCTGGGGTGAGAATAAGTGAGGTGAGGGATGCTTAGGAGATACTCGAGTTTCTGGCACAATTTTAGAAATAAATGTAAAACCACACCTGCTAAATGTGATTCACCTCCCTAATAAGGGAGCCAATGAAGTGTAACAACCAGTTCAAAGACTCAGTCACAGAGAGGGAGAAATGCTGGAAGAATTTGCAGACAGATGCAAAAGGAGCTGCCCACAGGGCATTCGTCAAGCGCGGCCCCGACCTAGGTACTGTGCACTCTCTGGACACCGCAATGGGCTTCTACCACAGGCAGGCCTTGGGACCTCCTGAGTCCATGGAAGGCAGGAGTCCCCCTGCAGAGTGGGGGGCAAGGCCACAATGCCCTCCTGGTCTGTTTCAGCTCTCAGCCCTTCATCCCTGCAGTGTGGGGCTGGCCTTGCCCGCTGCTGTCCAGGACACAGCAGACATGGCAGCCCCAGACTGGGTGCTGTGACCAGTTGAGTCTGGGGACTAGGACAGCATGGCATTTGGGGGCTGTGCACTATACCGGTCAGTCCCTGAGGCATCTGAAGTAGCAAGTCCTCAACACAAGTAGTGGCAGAGTCCCTCTTGAGCAGAGCCAGTGTCCAGGGCCCAGGAGAAAGGGGTGCCATAAGAACCTCTCTAATGAGGCCTGGCCCAGAGAGCCCCTCAGGGGCCAGCCCCACTGTCTCTACTGTTCAGATGTGGGGGCACCTCCCTAGCCTAGAGTTATCATCTAGGACAGGGACTTCAGACAGCCATGGCAGAGCCCCTCCTTTGGCCTACCCTGGAGTAAGAGGAGGGTGAGTGGAACACAAAGGGCACAGCTACCAGAGGCAAAGGGCCCTGAGGCCATTTTCCCGGAGGGCCAGCCCTGGACTGTCCTTCAGGGTGCCAGGCCGAAGGTGAGGCAAGACAGAGGCCAAAGGCGTTAGAGCCCAACCAGGCTCATCACCCACTACTCAAGAGGAAGCCGGCTCCCTGAGACAGCAGGGCTACAGCAAAGGGTCCTTGGAATGGGGCCTGGCAGGAACTAGGGTAGGAGCTTACTTTTATCTACACTTTTTAGGTGTTGAAAATAAACTTTCAAACAAAACAATTTAAGTCACTGGTGGTTAATTTTAAAGATGATGAGTTAAGTCCCAGGTAGTTATTCAAACAAAAAGTTTACTGTGGTCTTACTTTTTAAAAGGGCAATTGTGTGTTGTGAGGATTTTTTTTTTTTTTTTTTGAGACAGAGTCTCACTTTGTCACCCTCCATAGAGTGCTGTGCTGTCATAGCTCACAGCAACCTCAAACTCCTGGGGTCAAGCAATCCTCTTGCCTCAGCTTCTCAAGTAGCTGGGACTACAGACGCCAGCCACAACACCCAGCTGTTTTTTTTATTTTTTATTTTTTTATTTTTTTTGAGACAGAGCCTTAAGCTATCACCCTGAATAGAGTGCTGTGGCATCACAGCTCACAGCAGCCTCCAACTCCTGGGCTCAAGCAAGTCTCCTGCCTCCGCCTTCCAAGTAGCTGGGACTACAGGCGCCCACCACAACGCCCGGCCATTTTTTTTGGTTGCAGCCGTCTTTGTTGTTTGGCCAGCCCGGGCTGGATTCGAACCCGCCAGCTCAGGGGTACATGGCTGGCGCCTTAACCCATTGAGCCACAGGCACCGAGCCATCCAGCTGTTTTTAGACAGGGGTCCCACTCTTGCTCAGGTTGGTCTCGAACCTATGAGCTCAGGGCAATCCACCCACCTCAGCCTCCCAGAGTGCTAGGATTACAGACGTGAGCCACCACGCCCAGCCTGTGAGGATTTTTTGTTAGTTTATTTTTCTCATGAGATAGTTTATTAGCGATGTCATCATTTTATTCCCTCCTGTCTTTGATTAGAATTGGTATTTTTGTTGATGGACTTGGAAACCAGGGTGTTTGGATGAAGGTCTGTTTTTCTGTAACTGTTTTTTTGCTGATGTAGGGTCAGAGCTATCTCTACTCCAGAGTCTAATTGAGGGTCATAATGGGAGCAGCTAAACCCAGGTGGTCTGAAAAGCAGAAGAGGCAGGATTGAAATTATGGTGGGGCCTGCTTTACCTTCTTGTTCTTTAGCTTTAAATGAGTTTTTAATGTTTACATTGTTAGAATTGGCTGTTCTGAGTAACCTTGAATTGGTGATATCATAGGCAGTGAGCTTTATCTCAATATCAGTAACTTAGTAACTGTAGTTTTAAAGAAGGAAGAAACAAACATAGAGAATTTAACAGACTCTGTATTTTAACCCTAGAGTGCCAGATTGACCATTGGAGTTTTGAACTTTTTGATGTAATTCGTCTATCAGTTTAAACATGTGTACAAGTAATAGTTTTATGACTTTAAGTATTTAAACTTTTTTAAAACTAATTTTATGTATTAAAAGTTATCAAAGTCACGTGAACAAACAGAATCGGAGGGTTTTGATGTTACGTCACTGTATCACCAATTGCAGCAGCTTCAGGGCAGGAGGGGACGATACAACTTCCGGCTGTATATATACTTTTATAAAAGTCAATCTTTGATTACCATTTATGCCTCATGGCTCTACATTATTTTGTTATTTTAATACAGATGGTTTCAAAGGCACAGGGTGTGTGGACTGGGGACACCTTC
Source organism: Perodicticus potto (assembly GCA_963574655.1). NCBI lineage: Eukaryota > Metazoa > Chordata > Mammalia > Primates > Lorisidae > Perodicticus > Perodicticus potto. The sequence goes on from CAUYRH010031998.1 coordinate 4,084, forward strand.
TGGGGACAGGGCAGGTCTCCCAAGACCTTGCTTCCGATTAGCTCCCTGCACGGGGAGGCTTGATGGACATGCAGACTCCACTGCCAGGGCTCTGCGTCAGTCAGCCAGTCTCCAGGGTGCTGGAGCAGCCACCGTGAGAGAACAGAGTGCTAGGTGAAGGGGCCCTCGCCCAGGAGTGTGGCTCAGAGCAGTAGGGGCTAGGAGCAGGGCGGGTGGTGGGGTGGGGGGATGGCTGCTGTGGGGTAGGCCTGAGGTGCCCATTGAGGGGCAAGTGTAAGCCACAGACAGACTCTGGGGCAGGCAGTCCCTAACTCCTGCCAGCCCCATACCTGGTAGTGGTTTGGAGGGATATTTCTAGGGGCTGAGCATGGAACTGGCCTCAGGCTCTGCAGGCCCCTGGCTGCAGGGAGGAGGTGGCAGGCAGAGGGAGGTGGCCTGCACTGGAGGCTGGCTCTCTAGGGGTCTTGAAACCACCTGCTTGGCCATACATTACTGAAATGAGCCATCGTGGGCCTCAGAGGTGACTCAACTGATGTCTCTACAGACTCCTTCTGCCCCTTCAGCTCTCTCCTCCCACCCCACCTGCACCCATCCTCCCTGCCCTCACCAGCCCCAGGCCCTGCTCTTCTCCCCTTCTGAGGGGAGGATGATGCCACTGGGCTGGGCTGCAGCCACCCCCTCATACCTTCCCCAGGAGCCACCTCCTCTGTCTACCTGTGGGCAGCTCAGAGAAGGAACAGAGAGCCCAGCAGTTCTGGCAATTTGACAGTGGCCCAAATGCTGCTGTTGCAGCCATGGGGAAACCAAGGCAGGGGAAGAGAAGCATGGGGATGACCAGGACGGCATCAGGTGTCCACAGAGGTCAGGTCCGGTGTCACTGCAGGAGCACCCCGATCTCCTATGGGGAGACTGAGGCCCAGCACGTGAGGCAAACTTCACGTTCCTGTGAGGGAGGAGGCTGCCATTCAGATGCTGTGTACCTGGCTGTCCCCAGAGGTCAGAGAACAGGTGGGGAACAGAGCCGGGGCCGCTGTGAGAGAGGTGCCCCTGGACAATGATGTTGTGAACCTAGGCCCACAGTGGTGACAACAGGGGGTGGCCATGGCCTTGAAGCAAGGGAAGGTGACAGTGGGGGCAGCGTGCGTCCTGGGTAGGGATTCTAGATGCGGGAGTATGGGTGTCTAATTACCTCTCCCCTCACTGGCTCTACAGATGCCCAACCACAAACTCCAGGGACCCTTCTGAAGTGCCCCCCCTACATCCCTGCAGGGCCTGATGCCCATCTATCAAAGATGCTCTGGGTACCACAGCCTAGTTCCCATAGCAACACGCAGGTGGGGGGGGAGGGGAGAAGAATGGAAATGCAGAGAGACATGAAATAAAGAACAACTCCACAAAATGAGCAGTAAGTGAGAAACTGCCCCAGAAGGACAGCCCCAGGCCTGGGCAGACAAGGCATAGCAGAGCAGAACCTCTGTCCCTCATTGTCACCTACTCAAATCAGCACCAGTTAGTGCCAGCCGACCAGGCCCTGAGACACAGAGGCTGGGAGGCAGTCTCCAGCACTGGCACATAAGGGCCTGGAGGGGCTGCCAGACTGATGCCAGGGTTCCCACCTGGCCCCCAGGGGCTAAGCTCTGGGAGGGCTCAGACAGGCAGCCTCACCAGCCAGCCTGAAAGGAAAGGCCACTCTGGGCACTGACTGACACCTATCCCCAGAGCCCTCATCAGCCCTAGGAGGAGAAAGGATCATCTCCCCATTTCACCTGTAAGGAGGCTGAGGCCCAAAGCGGCCACACAGTGTGAAAACGGAGGGGGTGCTGCACCCCAGATGGGCCCAGAAGCCTGCAGAACTCGAGGAAACTGCAAAGGTGGGGCCAGGCATGCATAGCCCCTGTGAGGGGCGACCTTGCTGCGGCCCTAACGTGTGGCCACAACCTAGTGGCTCAGACAACTCACATGGACTGTCGCATCATTCTGTAGGTGGGATGGCCAGCGCTGGGTCTCACTGGGCCCAAACTCAGGTGTCCGCAGGCCGTGTCTCTCCCAGAAGCACCCATCTGTGGCTCTTGGGCCCTTCCGCCTTCTTGGAAGCCAGCCTCTCACCCTGGTCCTTGTCATAGCATGTCACTCCATCGGCACCTCTCTGTGCCTCACTGTCAGACACTTTGGAGCCTGGGGACTGACTGACCCACTCAGGTAACCTGATGACCTACCCTATGTCAAGGTCAGCTGGGGAGTAACTGGAATTGCCCCGTGCCAGGTCACCCAGTATTAGGCTGTCAGTACGGGGGGGGGCATTCTGCCCACCATAAATATGTGGGATGGCTGGGGCAGGGACATCAGTAGGCTTCCTCCTGAGTAGGATCAGGGCCCTGCTATGGTGCAGGGCTGACTTATTCACTGGGACTCACCTGGATGGAAGCACGTGTCATGGTGGGCTTCCTGAAGGAGAAAGCTCATGCCCCACCTGCAGCTGATGATGGCTGGGGTTGGCAGCAGAAGGCGTGACGGAGGAAGAGCGATTCCAGGCAGTGGGGGACAGGTGGTGATGGGCCTTGAAGCCAGGCCAGGAGAGCTGAAGGAGCCTGGGGAGCAGGGCTCAACCAGTGCCGGGCATACTTACTAGCCAGAACTGAGCGGGCCCAGTGGACTTGAGTCGGGGACTGGACTCCTGGGGGTTCCCGCCCAGCTCTGCCAGCCTCCACTGCCTGGCAACCTCAGGCAGGCACCACTCTTCTCTGACTAAGAAGCCAGCCCTATCCTGGGTCCTCCTTTCTCTCGATGACTCCCTCCTCCCAAGGAAGGACTTAACCCCCGCCCATGCCCCATCTGTTCATATTAGGGAAGCCCCACACAGCAATGAGTCCGCCTGCACACACTGCAAGGAGCAAACCCCAGCTGAGGTCTCCTCGCAGGCCGCAAGGAGCCACAGGACTGTGCAGGCCGGCTTCTTACCATGGACAGGGCTCCCAGAGATAAGGGTCTGAGTGGACCACCAGCCTGTGGCTTCGTCCAGGCATCAGAGGAGGGCACAGGAGTTTCTGCTCCTTGAGGCCAGGCCACGTTGTGAGGACTGTGAGGGTACAAAGGGGTCCGGAGTCTCAAACTCCAGCCACCCTCCCATAGCCAGTCCCCTTCGCTAAGAAGAGTCAGATGTCCTGTGAGGCCACCCTGGCCTTTGTTGAGTGGGGTGACTCTCCTGGAGTGACAGCACTCCCCCGTGAGGAGCCCTGTGAGTGGAGGAGGCTCCCTGACCATGCGCTCGCCCCCGCTCCCACTCTCAGGATCTGGGTCTCCCTTCTCCCCAGTCCCCCCGAGGATGGAGAGATAGACTGACATCTTCGGCAGGACCGTACCAAGCACCAAGGCAAAACAGAGACGAGATAATAACAGGGGATAACAGAAGCTGAAAATAGCCTCCTTCACAGCCCAGACTCCTGGCAGAGAAGACGCCAGACAAGCCAGTGTGGAAGCCAAGGTCCCACTGGACGGGCAGCCCGGGGCAGAGCCTCATGGCAGTGCTCTCGGGTGATTTGGGTCTGAGAGTGTGCTGCTGAGGGAGGGGTGTGAGAGGTCCAAGACTGAAATACAAAGCATTCCGAGACACAGAACAAAAGGAGAACGGGATCCAGGTTCTGTGCAGGCAAATTGGCTTTTATTTTCACCCCGGGGAGGGGAGACTGAGTTCGAGAAGGAAATCGGCACGTGGGTAATGGGGGATGGGGGTTTCAAAGGTCAGAAGGGTGGGGATTGGCATATCCCCTTTCCAGGGTGGGACATCTGTTGGAAGGGTGGGGGTTGATCCATTTGGGTGGGTCGATTCTATTTGACTCTATCAGGGTGGACGCCAGCCTGACGTGGGAGCCTCTGTCCTTGGGGAGCCCTGGCAGGTGTCTGAGGCACAGCAGTGGCACCAGAGATGGGGTGCAGGGACTCTCTCTGGAGGGATAAGAAGGGGCTGTGAAGGGTGAATAGGAGTTTGGCTGACAGTGGCCATTCCCTGCAGCAGGGGTGGAGGTGGTGTTATCATGGGTTGCTTTGTTGCTCCCAGTGGATGCCAGACAAGCAGGCAGGGTAATGTCAGAGACTGCCCTGGGGTCCCATCCCTCTGAGCTGAAGACATAATATAGCTATCCTGGCAGGGGCTGTCCTGTGCCTTGGTCAGATGCCCTTGGGGCGAGCATCTTTGGGAGATAGCCCCTAGGCAAGACTTCCCTCCTGTTGTGACTGCCCTGGGCCGAGGCTTGGCACATTTCATACCAGCCATGGCTCAGAGATGGGACAGTGGCTGGGACTGACTCTGCCCTTTCCAGCTAAGGCTGTTTATCCCCATGGCTCCTCCTGACCTATCCCTTTCCCCTCAGGGTCAGGGCCACACTTGGGACCCAGCCATGGACAGGGAAAGAACTCAGGAGCAGGTGCCCAGCAGCCCCAGCCTTGGCCAGGGCTGGGCCAAGGAGGAGGCTGTGCTTAAAGGTCACTGAGGTGGGCAAGGCGGAGGGGGGGGAACCAGGTGGACAGAGGAAGGTGGCAAAAACAACTGGGGGGTCCTGCCCCCTCCATCTGAGGAGCTGTGCTCTCAGGAATTCTGGAAAGTCCAAGTACCTGGCAGGATGGGGAGGGACGGGGTGGGGGGGACCAGAGTGAGTGGGAGGCAGTAGGCTACTCGGAGGGGCAAGGGAGGGAGGAGAGGGGCAGGAGACTAGGACAGTTGTTGGTGACCCTAAAGCTGTCTCTTGGCCCACATGCAGCGGGAGGCCACATAGGGCCTTTGGCTCTGTTAACTAAAAGGAAAGTTAATGAGGTTTATACTTTGGGAAAAAGAGTTTTGTTTTTCACAAAGGGTAGCAGCCTATTGGGTAGCCATTCCAACAGGCTGGGAAGCAGAACCCTGGCTTGAAGGCCAGGCACATGAGCCTCAAAGAAGAGACAAAAGATGTGAACTAAAATAAAATCTTAAGCCTCTCCCTCCCGCCCCACTCCCCGCTGAATGGAGCCCCTCTTGGCCAAGGGACCCCAGGAAAATCCTAAAACTGAGTTGCTGGCTGTGAGAAGGGAGGTCAGACCTGCCTGGTAATGCTCCTTCCCTTCTTGGAGATGTCCTTTTACCGCCTCCCTAACAGCCTAAGGCCATGCAGGACAGAGCTGGAACCACACCTGCAGGCTGTTAACTTACCCAGCAGAACTTGTGAGTCCTTAGCTTAAAACTCCCAAGGCTTTAGACAAAGCTTCATTTCTTCAACCAAGTATAAATGAAAGAGTCTTTAAACCCACCTCTGTATGACTTGTAATGGCCTGCTTCCATATGTGCCATCTATGAGGACAGCTTCCATGTACCCGTGTCTCCCTGAAACGTGTAAACCTACACGAGACCACTTGTTCAAGGCTTCTTGGGCGTGGCTCTCCCGGCTATGGCCACTCACTCTCAGTTTGGAATAAATCTCTCTAAATTATTTTACAAAGTTTGGGTCTCTTTCCATCAACAAAGGGAACAGGATTTTATATTGAGCAGAGTGGTCACATAAACATATTCAAGAAGCTCTAGGCGGGGTCATGAATATTTATGAAGGGAAATCCGTGCCCCTGTGACTGTGCTTTGCCTCTCCTGCCCGGCCATGGCTGGGCACAGTTTTAAGGTGCTTTTGGGGTCCTCTTGGCCAAAAGGGGTCCATTCAGTTAGCACAGGGCTTAGGATTTTGTTTTTAGTTCTCAACTCCTCAAGTCAGCGATTTTATTTTTTAAGGATCTTTTTATTCCAGGAGGGGGTCTCTGGGAAACAAACGAGCAGACACAAAAGTGGCCCCGCCCCTGTGGGTGAGGCCCATGATGGACCCTGCAGGGCAAGAGGGTGTGCGTAATGGTGAGCGGTGTCCCAGAAAGAGGCTTCTGAAATGCCAGGAAAACAAACGGAGAAAGGAAATGTGCTCCTAGTTCTCTGCGGAGGATGGTATTTCATGGGTTGCAGTCACTCGACACTGAATATCAATGTAGCAAAATCAGTGGTCTGGCCTGTTGGGGGAAGGCTGGGAGGGTGGGAGGTACCACTGTTCGGTATCAGGTGGGTGTGGAGCTGCCTGGGGAGTGGGCTGGGGGACCAGGGCCCTTAGGAGATGGGAAAAGGGAGGACCAGGGTTGGGGCCTAGGGTGTAGATCGGAACAATTATGCCTGAAGTGCCTAGGACAGCAGTGTCAGCACCCAGGGGCAGTGAACTGCAGCCCATGGAGAAGAGCGGGGACAGTGGAGGGGACAGTGGGGGCTGCAGGCCTTGGGGCCAACAAACCCCAACCATGCCAACTCAGGTTCCTGTGCAGTAAGTACGGAGGGGTAGGGCTGGTTTGGAGTGGGTGAGAGAGAGGCTGCCAGTCTGTGCAGGAAGTGTGCCCCCCATTTAGGGCTGCATGGGGTGGGCTGAGATGGGCGAGCTGGCTGCTGCTGCCCACTCAAGGGCCCCGGTTCACCTGAGCACACACAGACAAAGAGGGCCATTTGGGTCACCCTGGCAACTCCCAGCATCTCCTGGACCTTGGTTTCTCCAGCCATACAAGGAGTACCACTCCAGCTCTGAGGTCCCATCCCAGAGAAGCTGTGGCTGAGGCCAGAGGAGCCTGTCCTAGGCTGCTGCCTGGAGTCTAAGTGGGGTGCTGGTTCCCTTCTTAGAGGAAGGAGGCTACAGAGCACTCACCACCTTGGTATTCTGCCAAAAGAGGCACAAGCTGGGGCCCCACAGGTGCACACCAGACAGGAGAGGGGCAAGAGCTTCATGATCCTGACCATGTCCAGAATTAGGGTCAGTGGGTGGGCAGCCTCAGGGTCAATGACCGGTCAGAAGCAGGGCTCAGGGGCCAGTGGGGCTGGGAAGCAGGTAGGAGCTTCTAAGTAGGAACCCTGCCCTTGCCCTCAGACAGGCAAAGAGATGAAGGAACAGACAGCCCTCCACCCGCAGCAGAGCCGCTGCAGGCTCTGTGCTTGCCTTGTCCTCCGCTCCAATCCAAGAAGAAACCGTATTTAAAGGGAGGAAGACCAGATGGTGGAACAAGCATAGCTGGGGCCAGACAGGTAAGGGGTCAAGGGCATCCATTCCAAGTCATCCTTCCGAGCCTCTTCTGGGCACCACCTGTGCGGAGTGGGAGTCAGGCTGGTTCCACACTATTGTGGATGGGCCCTTGCACCTCCAAAGCCTCAGTTTCCACACCCGGAACACTGGGCTGCAGAAGGACCCCCTTGCAGGGAGCCCAGCAGTTTCATCCAGGCGGGTCTTGGTCAATTTTCCCTGCTATGATGGAAAACCACTGACAGGGCCATGTAAAGAGAAGTTTATTTGGCTCTGGGAGCTGCTGAGGGCCTTCTCACAGCCCACGGCAGAGGTTGAAGGGAGAGAGCACATATGGGGAGCTGGCTTACACCCCTACACCTTAATCTGTTCGCCAGGACTGAGTCCCTGGCCAAATCTGCTCTTGTGAAGGCCCCACCTCTTAATCCTGTTAGACTGGCAGTAAGGTTGCAGCATGCATTTTGAAGAAGATGTTGACAATAAGATGCATCTCTTTACTGGGAGAGGCGGGTGCTGCGTTACAGCTTGGGCAATGGCTGGAAGTTACCTTGTCACTGGGGACGGTGATTCTGGGGTGGGGAGCAGCACCTGAGTCCACTGGGCACTGACATGAAAGGGCCAGGTTGAGCAGGGGTGAAGGTGGCTCACAGGAGAGCCAGTCTCCACCTGTCTGCACCAGGTGCCCTGGCGAGATGAGCCCCCACTCCCTGCCCCCCCATCTTAGGCTGGCTTCCCTGGCCACAGAGCCCCAGACTAGCTCCCTGGGCCAGTGGAGCTCTGAGGCCGAGACTGGACACCATTGTGGAGGGGGTGGGATGTCCAGACAGGACATGAGTCCGGTGGCCTCAGCCCCTCCAGGGGAGACTTGGGGCAAAACTCCCACCGTGGCGTGGTCCCCACCTTGAAGCCAGGTGGGCCTTTGAACCCTGGGCTCGGCCCCCAGCAGACTTGCCCTCAACCCATCTGGACATGACACTCTCATCATAAGGGCTGTTCCATGGTTTCCAGTTGGCCAAATTCTTTTTAGTGTTAAAATGCTTAAAATAAAAATATATACACACACCACCCTAAAATTAGAAAAAAATAACATTTTGGTTGATTCTCTTTTAAAGTTCTATACTAATTTTATCTCTTTCTGAGGTTAAATGACCCTCACCAATTAGAGAAACACCATGCCACCTGCAGAGTTAGAAATGGAAGTGGCTGCGTAGGCTGCTCCCCACACCTGCTACAGAGGGCTCCTAGGCACCCTCAGAGCAGGCAGTCCTCCAGGACCGGTGGGGCCCAGGACAGCTGTGCGCTCACAGCTGCGGCTGATTATAGGGCACAGATGCAGAGCAAAATCAGCCCAGAACCGGGGTGCAGGGAACAGAGCCTTCAGGTGTCCCCCACTGGGGCTACCAGCCCTGGCCATGGGCATTGGCACGCAACGTGCCTGCATCTTCCTAGGGGCTCTGTCCGTGGACCTGGCCAGCTGCCCTCATAGCTGAGCTGTCTCCAGCCCCTCTGGAGATGCAGCAGAGGCCACATGGGCCAAAGCCCCCAGTGAGATCACAGAATTAGACCACCTTGTGTGGCCTGAGGTCCCCAGGTAGACAAGGACATTCTTATCAGGCAGAACATGACCCAGAATGACCTCCCAGGCTCCGAGGGCAGAGGCAGGGCCCCTCACTGGGCAAGGTTAAATTCTTTGCAGGCACCATCCTAAACAATTTCACTGTGGCCTCTGTCCCCTGAATATCCATCGAGATCTTACCTTCCTCATTTCTAGAAGTGTTCAGGCCCTTTGCACTGGGCATGGGCTGAGACTGTGCCCCCAATGTGGACATCAGTAGCCGTGACGGCCCCCTCTAGGCTTAGCCTTACAGCCACATCCTGTTCCTCTGTCTCTTGCCCCTTTCTGCTGGCATCAGCCCCTCCACAGCAGAGTCCCCACTTTGAGTGGCCAGCACGGTGCCCTGGGGTGGCAGAAGAATTCGGCAGGTCCTGAACGAATAGGTGCAGCCCCGCCAACTGCCACACGCTCATCTGAGTGCAGACAGCCTGCTGCCTTTGCCAGGCTCTGCGGCAGCCTCTCCTCACACCGACTCTTGTTTTCCAGGCCCGTGGCTTTCTCAGGTTGTTGCAGTTCTGTGACTCTCTTAGTGGCTGTGCTGGGGCTGGGAGATGGACACTTGGCTGAGCCCTGAGGACAGCAGAGGGTGACCCCTGAGCATCCTCGCAGCCCTGGCCCAGGTGACTCACAGCAAGGCCTTCCCTCAGACCGGAGCTACAGGGTGGGCCCCGACAGGGTTCCTGGGTGGCCCTGCCCCAGGTCCAGTTCTGCCTCCAACCCGAGGCAAGCACAGCCCCTCTCTGTGCCTCAATTTCCCCACCCACAGTGAAGAGTTGAGAGATCTGTGATACCTGCATGGGCAGAAACAGTGCAGGGAAGAGTGGGGACATCCTGTCCTGAGGACTCAGGGCCTGGGCCCCTCCGCCCCATGCCCCACCCACCCCCACAAGCCCGCCAGCTTCCTGGCAGCACAAAGACGCAGCGCTGCATCTGGAATTACCTGCAGTGCTCGGATATCCTGCTCACAATTACAGGGAGTAACCTTTTATTGAAAAGAAAACACATCCAGAGCTGTGTGAGCAGCAGTGTTCCCAGGAGAAATGACTGCCTCTCAGGCGGCACTGCGGGGCCCAGCCTCCTGCTCCTGCCAATTTCCTTTCCCCATTCTTGTCGGCAATTTCATTATTTAGGAGAAACACAAGGGAAGAATAGGGCGGAGGCGGCCTTTTCATCATGGAGTGCCTGCTTTGCGTGGAGGATGACGACATTTCCTGGTGGCAGGTGGCTCTCTTCCCTCAGTCTCCTCCCATTCCCTGCCCTCCCCAGGCCACCTCACCAGGGCAGGGTGAGGATGCGCCACCCTATGTCTGGGCTCCCGGCAGATGCAGTGCTCAGGACCCGGGAGCAAAGCGGCCCCACCGGAGGGGTGCAGGTACTCTGTGTGATTTGAAGCCATACTCAGCTGGCTTTAAGGAAGGTCACTCTGGGTAACCTGGGAGGGCCTGGCTCAGCTCAAAGGCCGGAAGGGCAGAGCAGAGGCTTCCCTAAGGGAGAATAAAGTCCACCAGTGCACGCCTGCAACAGTTGCGCCCAGTCACATCTGCACTGTGGGCTGTGACTGGACTCGTGCACCCCACATGGGGCGAGACCACCCTTGCCATGTGGAGTCAGCTCACTGCTCCTGCTTCTTGCTGAGCACTGACTGGCACAGAGGCCCCTCCAGGCCATCTCTCCCCTCTCAAAACCAGCATTCTCTCAAAGGCAAGGGAAGCTAACCATCTGCCGGGCACCGAGCTACTGCCGTTTCTGAGATCATAAGCCCAACGCATGGGTAGCACTAGTGATGTTTCCTCCCATTTTGCAGATGAGGAAAAAGACTCAGAGAAAGAAAGCCCCCTCAGCTGGGGGCTCCAGTCCTGAGAAGGGTATGTGGGCCGAGCCCTGGGGGCAGAGGTTCCCCTGCACACCCAGCTGGAGACCCCTGGCAGGATCACAGAGAGACAGGAGACAGTCCTTAACTGGTATTAACAAGGGCTGTCCCAGTCAGCAGTCACTGACCAATGGCTGCTGCAGGCCCTGGGGCAGGGCTGAGCCAGGCCAAGTGGGCTTCAGGGTGTGGGAATCTCCCAAAGGTACTTTCTGCCTGGGGATTCAGGACTCTGACTAATACTGCCCTGTGGGGTCATATGTAGCACCCCCCATGTGCCAGGAGCCCTTCACTAGATCCACAGACACTCCAGCATCACCCTTCAGCCCAGAGGACCTCACTATCCAGCTCTGTCCCAGCCCAGACCAGCAGAGATATGGCAACATGGACAGACACTCCAGGAAGTTTCAGTGTTTTATTAACAAAGTCTTACAAAAAGAGTTAGGGGTAAGGTGGCAGGGGTGCACACAGCCAGACTAGTCAAGGCCTGGTCTCTAGGGGGCTGGAGGGTCAGCCACACCCTCTTGAGGTCCCCAGGGTCTCCCCAGGCCCCTGGGGCTTCCCTGAAGCCTGTGCCAGCCTACAAGTGTGAGCTATGGCTTATTTCAAAAATAAAATCTGTGGGAGCTGGCGGGGCACAGGGTGGAGGATCTGTTGGTATTGTCTGCAGAGTTGCTTCCCCAGAATCTGGAAACCCTAGTGGACATGGCAGAAAGAACCCCACCAGAGCCTGCCTCAGCTGCAGACACAAGTGGCCCGCCAGCACCTGGGTATTGGTGCTAGAGCAGAGGGTGGGGTTCAGGCCTGGGCAGAGCGCCTGGAATAGCCCCAGGAGTAAAGGCTTCCAGGGTTTTGACAGCAGGACTTGGGCTGTTGGCAGGAGCAGGGACAGGGGCAGGGGCAGGGGCCCGGCCTCAAGGCTCATGGAGGACTCTGGCAGAGACGATGGCCACGCAGCAGGTAGGGGTTCCAGTGTTGCAGGGAGGTGACCTAGGGTAGCCGACCTCCAACTGTTGCTGCAGTGGCTCTGGGGGCAGGCAGCTAGTGGCCAGTAGGGCAGGCATGGTGGCAGGTCCTGGCCCTCGTGTTGGCCTGTCTGAGGCTGCTGCCCTCTGCCACTGCTGCCTCCTGTCTGCAGGCCTCTCTCTTGGCTGTCCTGGGACTCCTGTGAGACAGCTTGCAAGATGAGAGGGGAGTAGAGGTGCCAGACACAGCAGCAAAGACTTTGTGGGAACCTTGAAACCTGAAGGAACAAGGAAGAAATGGGACAGTCAGGGACAGTGCAAGGACAGCATCCAGGACACCACAGGGAGGGGCTAGGGCTGGATGGATCGGGGTGGGTGGACAGGGACACTCTCGGCTTGCCCAGAGCACTGAGGAGCGGCCTGGGGGGAGCTCATTCTTGATCAGGACAGCTGAGGAACAGGTCTGGTGGGAGGGATGGCACTCCATTACCTGCTGTCACTCTCCTGGCTCTGCATCAGCCGGATTTGAGGACTCAGCCCCTCTGGGACCCTCCGCCTGCCACGGTGAGTCATGGAGCTGAGTTCTGCTCTTTCCCCAGGCTGCGTGAATCACTGGTGCTGGAGGAGAGAAAAGTGGGTCTGTGAGGGCTGGCTCAGACGCTCCCCAGCCCTGCCCCTAGTCACTCCTCTCCTTGACCTCTGGGGTCTCTCTGCTTCTCCCCCCTCCAGAGCCATCCTCTCCCCATCCCTGCAGCTAACTTGCTAGGGGCACCTCTGAGCCTCAGTGGGCTCACTTGGAAAATGGCCTCCGTGCCCAGGCCCTCCCAGCTCTAAGAAGCCTCCCCCCCATATCCCTGGTGGTACCTTGGGGCAGGGGCTCACCTGAGGACCAGGAGGCACCAGGATGCCCAGGCATGGCTGCTGCTGCTGCATATGCGGCTTTGGCTCTCGGGGAAGGAGGGAGCCAGGCTGCCTGGGGCTGGCCAGCTGCCCTGGCAGGCAGGGAGGGTGCCAGCTGGCTCTGGTGGTGCCAGGAGAGGGTGGCAGTGCCAGAAGCCGAGGTTTCCTGGGCATTGGTTCTGCCTTAGCTTCTGCCCTGGATGTCCTGTGAGCATGGTGCCTGCTGGCCTGTACCATCTAGACACTTGGTTTCTGAGTGTCCAGAGGGCCCAGGCATTGAAGCAGAATGAGGAAGCTGGGGATGTTCTGCAGTGGCCTGAGAATGTGGAGGGTGGGCAGGGCTGGGAACACATATGAGAGGGGAGGTGGCAGGCAGAGATCTGCAGGGGACAGGGGCTCCTTTGCTGCTTAGGGCAGTGACCACATCCAGATGGCTGTGTGCAAGTCAGACCAGGAGGCCGAGTGGGCCTCCCAGCGGGACAGGGGCTTCCCCGAAGGAGTCAGCCCCCACTCTGAAGTCCAGGCTGGCAAAAGCCACAGGCTGAGTGTGGCTGGCAGGCTGGGGGCTCCAGCTGCCCTCTATTCAGGCTGGGTCCGGTCACTGGCCACAGACTCGTTGGTGAGGGCAGGCGTGAGGGCCTCGGCTTCGTCCTCAGGGGGCTGGGGGCCTGCGGGCTCCTCGGCCGGCTCCAGGCCATCCTGCACCTCCATGCCCCGCTGGATGAGCTGCTCCAGGGTCTTGGGCAGCGGGTGGCGCAGGAAGCGCTTGAGCTTGGGCTGCAGGGTGCCGACCACGTACTGAATGATCTCCTCCTCCTCGGCGTCCACGTGGAGTGTCTGGTACAGGTCCCGCTTGCGCCACAAGAACTGGTCCAGCGGCTCCCCCTGCTTCTGTGGCAGGTCCAGCTCACGCTGGATGGCCTCACGGGACAGCGCGCCCTCGCTGTACTGCAGGAACTCCTTCTTGAACTCCACCCAGTTCTTCACTGAGCCCTGCTTGAACTCCCACCACTTCTTGGCCGGCCCGTTCATGTGGTTCTGGATCTGTGACAGCCAGTACTCCTCAGAGCCACCCACCTGGCGCAGGTAATCTTCCAGGTGGCTCAGGAACTCCCGAGGGTCCTCGAAGATCTGTGTGTCCACGCCAGGGCTCAGCTGTCCGTCCTCACCTGGCCCCCACGGCTGGTACTGCTGGGCCTCGGCAGGTTCCTGCCCCGGCAGCTCGCCGGCCGCGGGTGGCGGAGTGATGGCGTAGGGGCTGACACTGTAGTCGTAGCCATCAGCCTCGTGGCAGTAGCCCTCGGGCCCCCCCACGCCCACCGAGACGGTGTGGCGCGCCGGCTCGCCCCCCACCGGGTACTTGCCGCCCATGGCCTCCAGGCGGTCAGCCCAGCGCTCCAGGCGGTAGAACACCTCCCGCCACACATGCATCTCGCGCTTGACCCAGCGCTCCAGGTTGGCGATGGTCTCCTGGCAGCGGCCCAGGCAGGCCTTGATGGACTTCTTCCAGCGCTGCGAGTCGCCCGTGGGCACGTAGCCGTCCAGGTTGTTCTCCAGCTTGCCCACCGACCTATGCAGCCCCTTCAGCTCCCGCTCCACCTGCTTGGACACCTCGGTCAGCAGGTGCCGGTGGGTCCTCCGCACGTGCTCCAGCATCTCGGCGCGGCACTTACCGATCTGCAGGATCACGTTAGGCTTGGCCACCTGCCCTCCTCGAAGCCCCGGGTAGGCGTGGAGCCCACCGCTTGTCCTGTGGTCCAGCTCCATCTGCGGCAGGTACCCCGGCACTCCGGACAGGCGCCAAACTCCTCTTCGGGCAGACGGAGGAAGGGTGCAAGAGCTGGTGGCGCTGCCCGGGCGGCCTAGGTCTGTGTCTGCCCCAGTGGTGTCCTGAGCGGTGCGGAGCTGCGGGAGCGGCACGGGAGCGTCCGTTTGTCGCCTGTGCCGCGGGGCTGGCTTTGCTGCTGAGGATGCGGCACCACAGCTCTGCGCTGAGCCCGCGGCCGCGGGCTCTTTATGCTGCCAGCGAGGCCCGTGGGCGGCCCCCTCGCGGCGCCGCGGCTCCCATTGGCCCGGCGCAGGCCCGCCCGCGCCCCCCGCAGGCCCCGCCTTCCGCGCCCACTCGCTCGCTCCCTCCCGCTGCACCCTGGCGGGCGGGGTGACTAATCCCTGCGTTCGCACCGCCCACCCCTGCACTCATTCAGCCTGCGGGGACAGAGGGACCGTTCAGAGGCTAGTCCCTCTGCGGGGCAGCAAAGAAGGGGCTGTTAGCTGCGGCCCTCCCCCAGGGTATCACTCAGCCCTCTCCTAAGAGGGGTGGCGCTGGGCCCTGCTCTCTTGGGTATTTCCTGCCCCTGCCCCTGCCTGTCCATCTTTGTGGGATGGTCAGACATACAGAAAAACCTGGCTAGGACCCTCTGGGGTTGAGGGGTTCAGCGAACACACACACACACACACACACACTCTCGGGTCCCCCAGGTGTGAGCTCCTGCCAGCCCTTGAGTCGTGGTCCTGGGCTGTTTGACCTCTGCTTCCTGTGAGGGACACAGATTCAGGCCTGCCAGGCTCTGCCTGGGCCCCTGGCACTGCCCTGGATGTGTGGCACCTGCCCCTATAACAATGGCCAGACAGGACTGCCCGGGGTCTCTACGCCAGGTCTTTAGACGTCTTTGTGTGTCTCCAGGGAAACCTGGCAGCTGCTACCTGGGGAGCATGGGGTTGGAGGAGATGGAGGCTCACTGGGCTCCATGGAAGGACACTGGGCCTAACCTCCCAGGCTACACCAGGAACCTGGCCAGAAGCTCCAGGACTTCTAAGAAGATGGTGAAAGGAGGAGAAAGGGAGGGGGGCCGAGAGAGGGGAAGGAGGGAGGAGGGAGCTGGCGGCGGCAGCAGGGGAGGAAAAGGGAAGCACAGCGCCATATAAGGACAGGGGCTCCGGAAGCTGAGATCCCTGGGAGGGAGGCCCCTTCAGGCTCTCTGGCAACCTGGGAAGGGAGGCACGCCCCTCAGGGCTGCTCAAATTCTGGCTGGATGGTGGGGGTCTCAGGCCCTCTGCTGTAATCTGGGCACAGGTAACACACACCAGTACCTACAGCCAGAGGTGTGGGGACGCAGAATCAGGAACGGCCCAGACACCTGTCCCGTGTTGCCAATTTCCCTCTCTCTCACTCAGACACATGCTGCAACTCTTGTCCCCAGCTCATGCCCCACACTCATGCCCCCCACATGCACACTCATGCCCCCCACGTACACACTCATGCCCCCCACGCACAGCCCTCTCTGTCTTGTTCAGGCACTCAAGGACACACAGGTGCCCACACTCCCTGAAATCCCACCCCCTCTGCTCTCCTGCGGAGCCACCCCCCAGCCAGTCTGTCTCCTCCTTCTTTCCACCAGGAGGAATGTCTTTCTGGTGAAAACTCCCCCAAAATGGCTCTTCTGGCATTTCTAATTAAAGGCAAGTGGGCGGACAGAGAAGGGAGGGCGGAGGGGCGCCGTGGAAGCCGGCAGAGAAGCCGCAGTGCAGGGGACCACCAGCCTTCCCACTGTGGAATCCCAGGGCACGGGGGTGGGGAGGGGTAAGGGGGGATTGGTGCTGGGCCTGCACACGAAGGTTCCAGGCCCTGTGGGTGAGTGTGGCACTGGCAGTGGGAGCGAGTGCACCTGTCAGGTCACCATAGGCTGCGTGTGGCTACAGGGGTCAGTGGGACGTGCTAGCTGGGAATTGCCTGTGACCATGAGGACCAGCACTTCAGTGACCAGGGCAGCTCCACCATGGTTTACAAGCCTGTGTGGCTTCTGAGTGCCCTTGGCTAGCTGGTGGCACCTCTAGAGCTCACCTTTCAAGCTCCTGGCCAGTAGTGGCCTCCAGCTGCCCCCTCCACCCCTACCTGAGGCAACAGCAAAATGACCAGGCTTCCAGGTGGGAGCAGAGACAAGGAGGTGAGGCTGGGAGGACACCTGAGCTAAGGCTGGAGATTGTGACCCAAGGGTGACAGCGTGAGCCGGCACTGCCACACAGTTCTATAAAGCCAGCATCAGCCCGGTTCCGGGAAGCCAGGCCTGGAGGAGGGGCAGGTTCCCAAGGTGGCCCAGCGAGCAGGGTAGGGCTGGTAAGATCGGAGCCAGACCCCTTAATGGGGAATCCCCGCACACCCCGCAATGCCACAGCCATCTCACCACCCCCTCTCCCATAACCCACTGAAGAGCCAGACGTGGGCAAGAGCACATGGGCTGAAGGAGCCCAGGCCTTTTCTGCAGGACAAGAATAGATTCCCCAGGGTGGGTCACACAGACCCCTGCCCGCCCCAACTACAAGGTCTGCACAGAGGCTGTGAACTCAACCCAGCTGACAGGTGACAGGCAGCAGCCGCTGCCGAGAACATTTAATCGCTGCCCAATTATCGCCCCAGAAGTCCTCACCAAACCCCCACACTGCAGCCTTGGGCTCCAATCTTCCGCCTCCAGAAAAGAGGCCAGGCCGCTCCCAGAGCCGTGGAGGGCCTCTCATTACAGGGCCTGCCCTGCCCGCTGCTCCAGCCCCCGCTGCCTGTTCCCTCACAAGCCACAGCCTCATCCAGAGCAGGTGGCCCAGAGGTGCAGGTTGAGGAGGGGCAGGGAGCCCTGCCTTCAAGGATAGGAGTGTTACCTGCTGGCCCTGCTCCCCCACTCAGAACCCTGAGTGGGGCAGGGTGGGCCAGGTGACCTGAGACCTACTGAGACTGAGGTGGAGATGCCTATTTCAAGGTGGATCTCTCTCCCAAATGCATTTTTTGGGGGGCCTAGCTCTAGTCTTGGGCCTCTCTGACACACTGCTCAGACCCTGGGGGTGCCATCTCCCTCCCTCCATTCTTAAGATATCTCTGTGACAGTGTCCCTTTCCCATAGTGCTCAGGGCTGGCTCCTAAGCACCTGCAGCCTGGACCCCCAAAGGTATGTGGGGACCCATTCAGCAAGGCAGGGGACCCATGCCCCGAACCTCCCACCCTACTTCTCAGACGACAGCTCCTTAAGCCTCCTTGTCCTCCTCCAGGGACATGCCTAGCTGTCCCTGCTGGCTCAAAGTGTGGGGAGTCGCCCCCCAGCAGGCCCATAGGTCTTGTGCAGCGAGGGTGCTGCCTGCTTCCCCAGAGGCCCCTGCCCCCTCCCTCTGGGAGGCCAGCAGGTAACACTACTCCCCCTGAAGGCAGGGCTCCACCAAAGCCCACCCACTCTGACCATTTGCCACACACTCTAAGGTGAGGAGCCCACCTGACCTGAGCTGCAGGGCTACCCTCACTTGGTGAAGAGCCGGGCACCAGGAGAAGGCTGTGGGGGTGGGGACGCAGCCTTCCCACCCCCGCTGCCTGCCTACTGTGGTCACACCCCAGGCCTGCTGCCTCAAAGGCGTCCCAGTAACGTGGCTTCAGTCCACTGCCATCCACTGTCCATGGGGCTGACGGACCAGGCTGCCTGGCTACAAGACGCATTCTTTCACCAGATCTCCTGGCGGACAGCCTCCCACCACCCGCTCAGGGCAGATGTCCTTGGCTGCCCATCTCAGGGTCCTTGTGGTACAGGAGCTGCTGACCTCTGACCTCTGCCCCCTCACCCTGCCACTGGGCTCTCATGCTGGGTCCCACCCCAGGTGTCCTCTCTTCCTATCACCTCTTCCTTCTAAGCACAAGGTAGGGCTTTCCAAGCTGCCAAGCCTAGGTGGGACCCCGGGGCCTGTCTTGGGCCGGCACCTCGTCTGCGTGCTCACAGGCAAGGGTTCAAGGCTTAGGAGGAGTGCGGGCCACTTCTCTCTCGTATCAGGAGTGCTCGGCTGTTGTTCACCTGATCATCAACCTGCTGTCTGTAAAGTGGGTGACAACACCAGGCCCATGTGTCCAGCAAAGCTGAGGAGCCCGCCTAGTCTGGCCACTTGGAACCTCCACTGGCTCCACTGCACCTGCTGCCCATGTCCACTGTTGCTGCTGAGGGGCCACCTGCAGTGGGGGTGGGGGACAGAGGAGGGAGACCAGAGCTAGGACTGAGGGCCCTGGACCCCTCCCAAGAGCAGGGGGCATGCTTAGCAGATCTGGGCTGAGTCTGGAGAATTGACCAGAAGAAAATGGGCTGAGGTTGGGAACTTGGAGGGCAGGGTGAGAGACCAACCAGCTGTTGGCTGTGACTGGCTACAGAGGCGCTCCCCACACCCACTTCCTACAGAGCTCCTTAGAGATGAGGGACCTGCTCTTGGTCACTGAACCAGCGAGTGACAGGGGCAGGGTCCCTGTCTCTTAAGCCACCTGCCCAATTCCCCAGCAACCAATGGTGCGGCTGTCCCTAGACAGCCTCTAGAGACCCCTGGAGGGGGCCAGAGTGGAACTGGGCAGGGTCGCCAGGGAGCCCTGCTGTTGCTAGGCATAGCTTGCAAGGTGATACTGAGGGCCAGGAGAGCCCCCTGAGGTGTGGGGTGGCTTGGGCACTCGTGCAGAGGACAGAAGCTGATGGTCTGGGGCCAAGGAGAGACAGAGGCACTTGGCAGGCGCAGGGACACCAAGCACACCCCTCCCTGCACAGACTCCCAGCCCCCCGGAGCCGCAGGAACATTTTCTTTCTGCTCCCCTTCCTTCCTTCCTTCCTTCCTCTCCTCCCTGGTTGGCAAGCTGAGCACCACTGCGTCCCTGTCCCTGGAACAGGCAGCCTGTTCCGGGCCCCCACACACCAGACCCTCCTCCCTGCTCCTTCCTGCCTCCGCCCCATCATGTCCCAGTCCAGCATCTGAGGAAAGTTTGTATTTTTCCAATGACCCAGCAACCCGGCCGCCCTGCAGGGGTCCCCTCTGGGGTGGGGAGGCTGGTCAGAGCCCAGACCTCTACTGACCACTAGCAGACAAGGGCAATGTGGTGGTGGAAGCCCATACTCCGGAGATCTTCATTCCTCATCCATCTCCCACCCTGACAATATACAGAAGGGGAGACCCAGGCCCAGAGAGACCCAGGGACTTCCCTGCCCAAGCCGCACACTGGGAAAAGCTGGAGTCAGGGTGGGAAGAGTGCAAGGGGCTAGGAGAGATGCTGCCATGTCCTATGCGGGTGGGCAAGTCCCCTCGATCCCCATTCCCTCTGACCTCAGTGTCCTCACCTGTGAAATGCACATACTATCTACGACCTGCTCAGCCCATGGGATGAGTCAGTCAGTCAACAAACAGCTCCCAAGCCAAAGGCAGCAGGCACCATACCAGGTGGGTGTGCGTTCCTGGGAAGGGTGGTATACAGCACCCCATAAAGAAGGGAGCATTCCCATGACCCCCCATACAGGCTTGGAGGATGCTGGGCCATGTGTGGCCCTCAGTTGTGCTGCCAGCCGGGCCACTGTCCTTGGCCACCGATCAGCACCAGCAGGTCACCCTGACCTGAGCCTCTGAGCTCTCCAAAGAACACCCTGAAGGTGTTTCCATCCTGGGGCTCTTGATAGGGGCATCAGGCTGGTCCCCCTCAGACTGGTACTACCCTGTCAGGGACAAAGGGGAAGGGGGCCATCTGGCCCTTGCAGGTGCAAGCCTGGGGCACACATGCCAGAGGATGGACTGGAGCCCAGGAGGCCTTCGATGAGTGCCCCTCGCCTGGGTAGCATGCCTGGCACAGCAGCTGTCTCCAGCCTGGTCTGAGCACCAGATGAGGACAGGGCTCGGCTCATCCCACATCCCTGTGGGGCTATGTCACTTCACAAAAGTCACTTCACCCCTCTGGACCCGTATTGTTGGCACACAGCAGGCAGACTGGACTAAATGGTGGCTGAGGTCAGCATTGACTCAGGGGGTGAAGTAGAGGTGAGAAGCAGCCAGCTGGCCCTATGACCACAAGATTCCCTCCACTCAGAATACCCATCCACTCCACCCTGTGCTCAAGCAACGTCATTAACCCAGTGTTAAACCTCAGCTTTAAGAGTTTTCTGGATCTGAGCCCAAAGTCACCACCTCCAGGAAGGCTTCCTGGCTACCAGTGCCTATTGGTTGAGTTTTCTATGTCCCCTGTCCTCTCCTGCGTGTGCCCCAGAGCACAAATGATGTCTTTCTTCCTGTGTATCTATGCAGGCCTGTGTGTGAAAATGTGTGTGTGAGTGTGTGTGAGCACCAGCGTGTGTGGGCAGGGCACACTGCTGGTGCCCGCCCTGGCCATGCTCTGGGTACATGGCATGTCCCCCCCCCATCAGAGACACTCTGCCCCCAGGTGTTCAGTAGACAGGTAAGGGAGACATGTTGGGGGCAGGTTGAGGCGAAGCGGGTGGGCTTTGTTCCATCCTTCAGGGCAGAGCTGGAGGGTGAGGGAAGTGAGAGGGGCCCAGCTGCGGCCCCCTTGGCTCAGCCAGGGTGAGAAGAGCTATTCAGAGGGTCGGGGTCCCCGCATCTGGTGGGCTGAGCTGAGTGTGAAGCCACAGCAGAGTCATGGGTTGGGGGAGCACAAAGGTTCACCTGGAGCGTCTAGGGTCCAACTTGAGGCGTGGGGCATGGTGGTCAGAGGATGCCTAGCCGGACTATGTGCCTCCCACCACCTCCCTGGCTGCCCCCGCCCCGGCTCGAATCGTGCTGCAGGAGCTCTGAGAGCGGCCACCCTCCACAGGATGGAGGGTTCGCTGCCAGCTGGCCGGCCGGACGCCCCCAGAGCTGGGGGTTGAGGATGCCGTGCCAGGGAGGGGGTGGGATTCAGGACAGCCTGCCACCCCCGCCCTGGCGGCTGTGCTTTCCTGCTGTTCTCTGCATTTCCATTTAAATCTCTCCCGTGCCACAGGCTGCCAGCATCACAGCTCACTTCCGTGGCCATAAAAGGAGCCAGGCTGAGAATAGCTGGGCTGTGATGCGGCAGGAGCTTCCCCACGCAGGCAGGCTCTGTACCACCCACTGCTGAGGGGCTGCCCTGAAAGGACCCCTGCCCAGCCCCAGCCCTGCCAGAATGGATGGTAGAGCCCAGGCCTGGACGCCAGAGGCCCAGGGAATGCTGCCCCTGGACTGGGCCCCCTGAGGATTGCTGCACCCGCAGGAGGGGATAGCAGGGGAGGCAGCTGGAGACATTTCTCTCCTAAGGGAGGTCCCAGCCCTGCCCAGCAGTCCCTCCGTCTCCTATAAAACCTTAGGTACAACCCCAGGGACTCTAAGGGAGCCAGGCTTTGTCCCGGGTTGACGAAACTTGGAGAGTTGCTGTCACCAAGCACCTGCCAGAGGTTGGAGGGGGCCTCCCAGGCACTGTTCTATGAAGGAGATGCTGAGATCTAGAGGGACAGAGGCCCAGGAGTGCCTGGCAACAGGTGAGCAGCAGGGTCCACGATGACCGCATGAGGGAAGGCTCCTTGGAGGAGGACATTGGAAACCACGGAGCTCCGCCTCCCTCCCTCCACTCAGTCCTGGCCATCTGTGTTTGGCTGACTTCCTCCTCCGCACGGGGGCTGGGACCTGAACCCTGAACCCCACCCTTCTCAGCTGCCACACCCCTAGGCCTCCTGGGCCACCGTCTCAGGCCAAGGCCCCTCCCCTGGGTCCTGTTATGGTGCCCTCTGGTTGCCCAGGTGTCCTACATAGCTTCAGGCAGCTCAGGTGCCCCAGGCTGACCTTCCCCTCCTCCTCCTGCCTCCTGGGCGTCGGCACTGTCCTGTCCACTGTGTGCCTGCCAGGTGCCAGGCCTCAGCCACCATCCTCCATCACCAAGGAGGTGTCCGCTGCCCAGGTCTCCACTCTATGTCTCCACAGTCCCTGATAGTACCTCAGGGAGACCTTGAGGGGTACCTGCCCCTGGGTGCCCGCAGCTCTGAGGCCCAGGCCTGTATGAGGCTCTGCAGAGTGTTATGACAGGATGCGTGGGTAGCCCGGGGTCGGGGTGGGGGCAGGGAGAGGTCACACAAGGCCCTGAGCTCAGAAGGGTCTGCACTCGCTTTCATGCTGCAATTTCACTGATTTTTGAACAAAGGACTCATGTTTTCATTTTGTACCTGTTTGTCCTACCAGGGCAACCTTGGTCCTAGGGTGGCTTAGGGGAGGGAAGTCCACTGTTCTGTGACCTTTGTCGAAAAGCAGATGAAAGTAGAGGTCATATCAGAGAAAGGGAGGGCCCTACTGCAAGCCAAGCAGCTCCCTGAACCCCAGAAGAGCGGGGGTAACCACTGATGCCCCATTTTATAGATGAGGAAATCGAGGTACAGAGAGGATAAGGGGTGGGGGCAACATGGCCCACAGTGAGTGCCGAGCTGTGGTTTCAACCCAGATTCACCTGGCTCTGAGGCTGCCCGTCGTCATCCCTCTGTGCCCTATCCTCTGGCGCCTTTAGGACCCTAGTCAGGCTCTCAAGAGACCCTCTGTGTCCAGCTCCCTCTGCTGCCTGGGGGCTGCCCAGCATGGGAGAGAGATCAGGCCCTGTGGAGCAGCTGCTGGAATGGAGGTGGGTTGGGAAGGGGAGGCCCACCTGCCCAGCCCCACTGGGCTTCTCTTCCCCACCCTATGCCCCAGGGAGGGCGCCGGTAGGACCTCCCCCTCTCTCTATCCTACTCCCGCCAGCTGAGGGGTCGGGAACTTCTGGGACCATAGCTGGGAGGCTGTGCTGGGGTACACACCCTCCACAGCCCTCCCCAGAGGCTGTGCTTCCTAAAGTTCATGGATTCTTCCAAAAATGTGTTCATTCCTTCCCTGGGCCAAGCAGGTCTGGGGACTAGGCCCCTGATGGAAAGTGCTGCCTCAGATGAAGGACCCTCTCGAGAAGAGGGCCAGGGTGTCGGCCCAGGTGGGTGGGCACAGAGTGGGGAGCGGCTGCCCTGGTCCTGCTGGTGACCCGCACCCTGCCCTGTACCTGGCCATGGACCCAGGCCCCAGCCCGAGGCCCATGGCTGCCCCATGTGCAGTCGTCTGACCATGACAACGTTGTCAGGAAGGGCTCTGGGACCCCCAGCAGCCTCAGGTTCCCCTTCTGATGGGCCCAGACTCATCACCCCTGGACTCCTCTGGTTCCTCCTGGGCTGGGCTCCTGCTGGCCATGTACCCCACCTCAGTTTGTCTCTGTCTCCTTCCGTCTCCCCCTTTCTCTTTGTCCCTCTGTCTCTGTATCTCGCCCATCTCTCTCTGTCTCTGTCACTCTTTCCCCCGTCTTTGTCTCTCTCTGTCCCTCTGTCTCCCTCTGTTCCTCTGTCTCTCTCCATCTCTCTCTCTCTCCCCCTAGTCTCTGTATCTCTGCTGCGCTCCACATCTCTGTCTCCAGGCCCCAAGCCCAATGGCCCTAGCTGCTGGGTGCTCCCTACAGACAAGGCCACCGCTGCCACACTCCTGTTCCACTCTGGGGGGGGACGGACAGGGTGGATGGGAGGCCAGGCACAGGCTGCCAGCCCACGAGAAGGGCACGGAGGAGGTTCAGGACACAGCCTCGGGTCTCCCCCCACACCATCCCAAACCCGGTGGTTGATGTGAAGGTCCAGCGCCCTGGAGACCGCCCCCTGGCTTCTGCCCCAGCCTGGGTGTACACCCAGCCCCACACACACTACCTTGGGCCCCAGCCACTTGGAAGGCCGACCCCTCCCAGGATGATCTCCTTTCCTCTCCTGGGCTGGAGCTACAGGCTCCTCCTCCCACCCCAGGGTGCTCCACCCTCCCAGGGCCCCTCGGCTGCCCTTGGGGCTTGACTCCCTCAGGTCTGGGGTGACCATCACAGGGGCTGAAGCATTGCATTTTTCTAAATAAAAAGAAATTGCCATCTCAAGAGCCCATAAGGGTTTTGAGTCTCCATTGGAGGGATAGGGCTGGGCCTGAGGGAGTGAGGAGGGTTCCAGGGAGCCCGCTCCAGGCCTGCAGGCCTAGGCTCTGCTGTCCTCAGGGCACGAGAGGCATTGCACCTCACATCCCTGCTTCCTCTGGGCCACCCAGGCTCTCACCGGCAAGTTGCCATATGCTTCGTCACATGTTATAGCCATCACCTGTGACCACTACAACCACTGCTCTACTGTGGCCATCACGATCCCACCAACACTACTGCGGTCATCACACCCACATGGTTCCTGCTGTCCTACCTCAATCACTGTGGCCATGCCGCACCACAGCCACCACATGCATGATCAGCTTGATCACCCACATGCACATTGCCTCTGGCTAGCAATGTCCTTTGCTGATACAGGGCAAGGGCTTTGGGGGAGACCAGTCTGTGTTCAAACTCCAATCGTGGTCATTATTGGCTGTGTGACCCTGGGCAAGTTTTTTTAATTCACTTTCCTACTGGAGGAAGAGGAGAGGAGGCTGGCTGCCCCCCGCCCTTGGGTGAGGCTGTCATCCTTGCCCCCACCTCCTCCGGCCCTGGGAGGCCATGAGTCACAGGACGATGGCTCAGCTGACCCAGCCATCAGAATGACCCCTGTTGCCACATCTGCAGAAGGTCAGAGTGGCCACAGCCCGTGAGAAGTTCCTGGACCTGGCTGGCCGTGGAGGGTGTCCTGCTCCTTGCAGAGCGTGCCCCACGTCTACCAACAAGCTGGAAAGACATTTCCACTGCTAAAGCAGAAAGCCTCTCTGTCTGTGAGGACCAGAGCTGAGGGGGTCTGAGGGATTTTGCAGAACATGCTAAGACCGACTTCCGGTCCCCTCCATGTGCAGCGGCTGAACAGGAAGGACCCTTCAGGGCTGCAGGAGTCACAGTGCCACAGTAGCACCCACTGAGAGGAGGCTGAGGACTAAGCCCGGTGGAACCTGGCACACGCAGAGCTTAGTGCTACCTCGCCTGGCCGTGACTTCGGGGGTTATGGCAATTGGCTTTGCATAGGCCCTGATCTTGGTTTCCTGTTGAGAAAATTCTACGGCCCTCAAGCCACCCCCAGCCCAAGGCAGCTACATGGTACTGGTTGGTAGGAGGGTGTGGGGGCAGTGAGGGGCACATGGAGGTGGGTGGGCCACACCCCTTCCTGGGGCACCCTACCGAGAGCTGGCTCCAGGTCCCTCCGTGCAGGAAATCTCTCTCACCCTGGACTCCCCCAGACTTGGGCTCCACTGAGCATGTCATGACGTGAGGTACTGCCTACCCAGTACGGCCTGGGAGCACCTTTCATGCCCTGCTCATTGCCTGAGTGACCTGGTGGGTAACCACCATGACCTCCTCCAAAGGCTGGTGTGAGTGTGGCATCACTTTGCCCCCACCCAGGGACTGTCACAGCAGCTGCCCGCTCCCCCCAACCCCAGGCTGTGTTGCTGAGCCTGGAGCTCAGCAGAAAGCCCCAGAACCACTGTCCTGAGGCTGAAACTCAGTCCTGGCCCCACCCAACTTCCAGGTAAGTGAGGGAGCCCAAGATGCCGCAGGCAGCAGGCGGGCACAGCACACACCCGGAGAGCGATGGTTGTCGAGCCTCCAAGGACCACACTCTTCTGTCCTTGTTTCTAATTAAGAAGAATTAGTCAGTGTAGTGACACATTTGTGAGAGTGCCGAATGACATCACTGCACAGCGTTATTAATACATGGGAGGGGTGATGCCCATGCTGCTGGAGGCTGGGTGGAATCTCCTTCTCAGAGAATAATGGCGTGGAAGACCAAGCCAGTTCCTAAATTAACTACTTACCCCTTGGGCTTGTCTTCTGGCTCCCTCTCAATCTCTCTCCTCCATCTTTGACTGGTCCAGACCAAAAAAAGCGATGGCATCATAAGGAAGTGACCTTGGACTGACCTGGCTCTGCCCCACAGGTGAGGCTGCCGAGGTGAGACACATGGGAGGGGCCCCAAAAGGAACGGGTTAGAAATGGGCCCAGGACTAGGAGTGCGACTCCCTAGTTAGGTGAGGGGCCTGCCACACCAGGTGGGTATGCCGCAGGTCCTGGGGGCAGGGAGGTCCTCCTGGGCAGTGACCCAGCTTTGGGCTTAACTTGATCCCTTACCTTCTCTGGCCTCAGTTTTCTTCAATGAACAATGGGAACATTAGCCATGGTGTCTTTATTACTCCCCCATCACCTGCCCAGGGCAGTATGTGAGGACAAGTGTAACATCCAGGAGAAGGCTGATGCCTCTGCTCAACCCCAGCTTTGGGGAGATGGCAGCAACATTCTTTTCCACATGCGCTTATGGAGGAAAACTGCAGCAGTAGAGGGTCATGATGGCTCTGCAGCCTTTGTCTGTCTGTCTGTCTCTCTCTCTCTCTCTGGGAAGATAAGGAGGATCCTGGGGCCATGACACAGCCTACATGGAGGACAGCCTTTAAAAACCTGAAAGTAATTTCCCCTGTCAGCAATAATCATCATCCCCATTACCATCATCACCATGACAACCATCATCCCTGTCACCATCATTACAATATCACCATTAGTATAATCTCCACATCATTGTGACATCACGATTATCACCATCATCTTTCTTCTGGTCGCTTCTCCCATCATGGTGTCCACTAACCTTACCCTGGTTGCCATCGCACTTCATTATCACCATCGTCATTATCATCGTAACTACTACTGTCGCTTTCCACCCCCCACTCCATCATGGCCATAATTGTCATCTATTAACACAATGATCAGTAAACCCATTCTCCCATCCATCCACCCATCCTCCCACCCTTAACTTTCCACTCTTCCACCGAGCACTCTATGCTGCGCCTAGCCTCTGCCCCTCTTTGGGACCCAAGGATAGATAAGACCAAACTTCGGTTCCCACAGAACCCATCATGTGAAGACCTCAGGTGTACAGTACTTCAGGGCCCCTGAAAGTGTGCACCAGGGATGCTGGGGCCCAGAAAGAGTGACCACTGGTGACCAAGTCTGAGCAGCCACTGAAGAAGGCAGATGGGGAGATGGCTTGGCAGTGGGCAGAGGTGTGAGCGAGCCAAGGAGACTTTCCCGTGGAGCCTTTCTCATCTTTGCAAGCAAGAGTCAGGAGGCTTGGCCAGGGAGGGCCCAGAAGGAATATAGACCTGGATCAGAGATGGGTCGCCTTGAGACCTCAGAGAGCAGAAGTGCCTCTGCCCTACTCTCAGTTAGAGGGTCAGATTCATACTGCACTCCTAGTTTCTTACATTGATTTATCTTTTTTTTATTTGGCAATTCTTTATTGGTGACATTCTTGGTTGGCAGAGGGTGCCAGGAAAGGCCAGAGGTAGAGTGGTCACATCTCGGCCATTAAGGAGTTCCTGGTTCATTCACAGGGGCTCTCGTCCAAAGTTGGAAGTGCTGACAGCAGCAGGGGCCTGAGGATAGCTCAGCCTTGGGAAGGAGCAAACACGGTGAGAACTGGGACCCAGAGAGGTGACACTGGGCAGGGACCACCCAGTCTCCTCACAGAGGAAGACTGAGGTCTAGGCAGGTGCTTGAGGGTGCAGGAAGCCCCAGCAGCTCAGTTTCCTCTGTCTCCCTGGCTCCCGGATGGGTGGGATCAGGCTACCAATGTAAAGAGGTGCCTGGAGGGCTCACACCTGGAGCACTGCACAGATGTCACTGCACTCTGCTCCTGGCTTCAATGAAGGCCGAGAGGCTGATCTCCCTCCTCTGCTTCCCCCCACAATCTCTCTGAGTCCCCTTCCCAGGGAGGCCCATCTCTGGCTCTGGCCAAAACAGGGTGCTGGGCCCAGATCTTTGACTGTGTTGGCGTTTTTTCCCGCTTGGGGCCTGGCTCCATGCTCCTCCCCCACCCCCTCTGTGCCGGGGGCTTCACACCTGTGAGGAATTGCTCTTGACACCATTCCAGACTAAGAGGGGACCACACTCAGATCCGCGGCCCCTGAGTAGCAGCAACTCTGCTAAGGACAGCCACGGTCTCAGGTGAGGCTCCCTGCAGGCCAAGCACAAGATGAGGCCTCCCATATCTGGACAGGGGAAGCAGGTGGGCAAAGGTTTGTTCTCAGCCCAAGCCGGCTCCAGCTGGTCTCAAGGGAGCTCTGGAGCATGGACCTTCACTCAATGGGCTCCCCTGGAGGCAGAGGGAAGCCTTCCTGGCCCTGTGCCAGATGGCCAGTGGCTTCACTCTGCCTGTGGAGGGCACAGCACCTCTCATGGACAAGGGCATTCCTCCAAAGAGAGGAAGGCAATGTCCTGGTACCAGCCAGCCCGAGGAGCAGCATGGTGCGTGCCTCCCAGGGAGGGGGCACCAACAGCATATTGGTTATGCCTTGCTGGGTTAAGGGATCACCCTAGGACTTAGTAGCTCCAAAACGCAAACGTTACATTACTCCCTCAGGAATTTGGGAGGGGCTTGGCTGAGTGTCTGAGACTGTCACCGAGGAGCTGGCTGAGGCCTGAGGGCTGGGCCCAGTGTCCACAGGCAGGAGGCTTCAGCACCTCATGGTTTGTTGGCAGGGCTGCTGGTGGTGTGTGCCCCCTACCCCCCCCACCAAGAGAAAGGGATGGAGGGAAAGAGAGAGAGGAAGCTTCATGCATTTTATGATCTAGTCCCCAAATCACACACTTCTGTCCTATTCTATTCATCAGAAGTCTAGCTCACACTCAACCGAGGGGAATTAAGCTTGTCCTCATAAACAGGGAGTTCCTGAGAACCCACTGAAGGCGTTCCCCTTGACCTTCCCCCCAAGTTGAGCCTAGGCTCCTGATCTGGTTCCTCATTGCCCATTCTTGCAAGGAAAATGGAACAGGACACATCTGTAGGGGCTGGGTGCTGGCCTGGGTACTGCAGTCCGTGCTCCCCCATCACAGCAGCAGTGACCATGGTTGGATCACGGCAGTAAGAGAGGAGGCCTGGGGGATGGTCCTCTGAAAAGGACATCCCCTCTCCTCAGCAACTGGCAAGTCAAAATCCTGACAGCTGAGACAGACTCCAGAGCTGAACAAAATATCCCAGCCTGGTCTGGGAGGAAGTGCCTAGGGATGGTGGCCAGCAGCTTTGCCCTCTGCTCCTGTTCCGTTCCTTCCTCTGTTTCTCCAGGCTGATGTGGACAGATGTGGACTTCATCCTCCTCTGAACCTCAGTGTTCCTGCAGCAGAGCCCGGAGGGGAGGGGAGGTGGTCAGAGGAGGGGGACCTTGCTCCTCGGAGGCAGAGGCCAGGCTCTTAGCTGCCTCAGTGTGGCATGGAGCAGACACCCCACTCCCTGAGCTCCTGCTTCCTCCTCTACTCCTGCCTGGGAGGGGAACATCTGAGGTCCCAGGATAGAGATGAGGACAAGGACTGGGACAGGGTGGGGTGGGCAAGAATGGAGTCAGCACACACCCATACTCTCTCCTGGATGGGACCTGCTGGGCTGGTGTTGGCACCTTCCCACCACTCCAGGGTGGCAGAGTGCCCAAGA
This sequence comes from Perodicticus potto, assembly GCA_963574655.1. NCBI lineage: Eukaryota > Metazoa > Chordata > Mammalia > Primates > Lorisidae > Perodicticus > Perodicticus potto. Next base: position 33,684 of record CAUYRH010031998.1, read on the forward strand.
TCAGAGGCATCCCTTAGAGCTTTCCAGAGACAAGGCCACTGTCTGAGGTCACTCGGGACCCCGAGGAGGAGCCAGCAGGACAGCACCCCAGGGAAGGAGCACAGGCAGGCCACCCACTCACTCCAGCTCGGGAGTGGGGCTCAGGTGTGGCCCTCAGACCACCCTTCCTGCCCTGAGGGGACATCTGGACCTGGAACCAGGGAACCAGTGCACTGGGCCTCTGCTTCAGCACCTTGGACAGAGGAGCCCGCCCCCAACGGGCTGAGGGGAGACAGAAAGCCACCAGGAAGCCAGGTTTACCGGGTGCTGGAGTTGACAGGATGCAGGGGCCACCCTGCTGCTGGGCAAGGAGCAGGCAGTAGGGTCCACCTTTGCCAGTCCCTGCTGGGCAGTCTGAGGGGCGGAGCTCACTCTGGAGCCATGAACGCCAGGGGAGTGCAGAGTGGAGAGGAGGACCAGCCACCTCGCCCCGCAGTCAGGACCGGATGACCCAGGGTCACTCAGAGTCCTCACCTGGAAAGACCGTGCCTCCCTCAGAGGCTTGTTGGGGGCACTGTGGGGACAGTAAGGTCAGGGAACAGGCTACCCCACAGCTCACTGCCAGTCTACACACCTTCATCTGTCAGGTCCACCTTCTCCAAGCCTGATGAGGCCCCACCCACCCTCGTAGCCAGTGGGGCAATGGCCATGCCAGATAAAGGTCAGGATCCTCTACCTCTAGCCCCATAGCTCTGTCTCATGTAGGGTCATGGTCCCCGCCCCAAGACTATGGCCACACCTCTCCGGCCATGGCCCTGCCCCCTCCAGAGTCCCTTTCTAGGACTCTGGCCCTTTGCTGTCCAGCTTCTTCCATCTCTTCCTCGCCCAGCTCCTGTGTTCCCTAGGGAAGGTCTGTGCCTCTCCTCTGTATACCCCTAGCCCCCTGGGCTCAGTCTGTCTTGTCTACAGGACCCCTCAAGGCAGGGGCTGTAGCCAAGTGACCACAGAGCCAGGCAGGAGCTCCCTGCTCCTGAAGACCACCTCTAGTTGGATGCTGGGATCACCCCACCCAGGGACCTCCCAAAGCCCTGCCAGTCCCTCTCTGCCATGTCAGGGTAGCCTCCCACCCCTACACTGCAGAGGCCACAGGTCCCACCTGGTGCCTGGGAAAGGCCAAAGCCCAGGACCCCTAGGGTCTCTGAGCATGGGGCCTGGAGTACAGAGCCTGCCTCTGGCTCCCAGGGGCTGTACCCATCCCAGGGGAAAGTGGCAGCCCTGAGTGTTCTTCCGAGACCACCTGGACAGACTAGGGGAACCACAGCTGTGACACACCCTCCTCCAACTCTGCATGAGTCAGCCCCCAAGTCACCCATCCACCCATGGAACTGCTGACTGCCACCCAGAGGGCCTGGAGCCTCACTTGGTGTAGAACTGTGGTGGGGGCAGAGGAGGGGTGTGTGGCCAGGGATAGTACTGAGTCACATGTGGAGGAGGAAGCAGGAGGACAGCTCTTGGCTTCCCTGGGTTGAGAGCAAAGCACACAAGTGGGGGCTACAGGCTTGCTGGTCTCATCTTCCATATGATCCACAGAGGGCAGGGCTCAGGGCTCATATTGGGGGTCACTGCGTGTGAACCCTGACCTGGTTGGGAAGTCGACTGGGAAACAATGCTGAGGAAAAATAATCTGTGCCAGTTTCTAAAAGTCAACATGTGTCTGGGTCTGGAGTATAGTTTGGGGCCAGGGCTGGGTCTTGATATCAGAGAGGATTGTCTCCAGGCACCAGCTCTGGCCCTTAGCCTCTCCTGCCCATACCTGTCCCTACACGGAACCTGCTGTAGGACCTCAGATGTACCCTCCCTGGGTCCTTACCTGTGGCCTGGACCTCTGGTTATCCTGTCCACCACTCACGAAGCATGTGTGCACTCTGTACTAGGCATGTAGATCACCAGATGAATTAGCCTGTTCTAAGCCCAATAATCAGTAAGACCCTCCTACAGACACCTTGGGGGTCAAGGGGTTGGGTGTTGAGGTCTCCCTGGGGTGGGGGACCTGGAGGGAGGTGGGAAGGTTGGCAGGGACCTGGGTGGCCATGAGAGGGACAGCACAGGCAGGCAGGATGTGAGGAGAGTGGGAGCTGTCTAAACTCTCCCTGGGTGCGAGGACAGAAAAAGGAGCATGGGGAGACAGACCCCACAAGGCTTCTGGTGCCTGCAGGGGCATCTGTTTTGCACTCTTCCTTTGCCTGTGTGCCCTGGGCCCCACCTGCACATCCCCTAATCTGCAGGGCAGCCTCTAGGTCCTGCCCTGCCCAGCACACCCTAGGCTCCCCCAGAGAAGCCACCTCCTGCCAAGAGCCGGACCAGGCCCTGCAGCACTTGGTTCCCTCAACCCTACCAGACCTCCAACTCCAGCTGCCTGGGCCCATATCACACTTTCTCTGTGCCTTCCCTTTCCTCTGGGTCTTGGCAATGAGTCCCACCTTCCTGCAGGGCCACCACACTCAACCTCCCGGAGGCCTTCCTGCACACTCAGGCCTGGGTCCTGCCGTGATCCCACATGCCATGCAGACCTGCACCCTGACCTGGGCTACTGGAGGAGCTGCTCCCTGAAGGGTCTGGGTCTGACTGCCTGCACTCCCTGAAGGGGCCAGCAGAGGGTGCTATGTGGCCCCAGTGACAAAACAAAGCAAGTCCTTGGTCTGTCCCTTCAGTGTCCACACCCAGTGGCACATGCCCCATCCCTGTGCCCAGCAGGGAGACTGTCCGTGGAAGGGGTGTGACTAGCTGGTGACAGCCCCACCTAGCAGTCTGGCCTCCATTTATGGCGCCAGTGAAATTCATACACCAGAAGCCACCATAGCTGTCCACACTGGGCCTCCCCCCATGGCCCACTGGCTGCCCACAGGTGGTCCAGGCAAGAAGGCGGACTCCTAACTGTGGGAAGCAACCCCAACTTGGGCCCCTGCCCTGAGTCTGGGCCACAGCTTCTCCCCCAGGACAGCCCCAGACAGGGCATCTGCACCCCTGATTTCCACTGTTGCAGGAAGCGAGTGAGGACGTGTGAATTCTGGGGCCCAGTTCCTGGCAGCTCACGCCAGTCTGCACCTGCTGATGCTGTCAGAGGGCTGTGGCAGCCCTGAGATGCTCGCCCACTGAGCACAGAGTCTCCAGCCTGCTCCTTGGCAAGGCAGCATAGGCCAGGCCAGGGACATTCCTAAGGATGTCCAAACTTGGAGGCCTATGGTCGGGCTGGGCTCTGCCTACCACACCCAGTGTATGCTCTGTGGAACGTAGAACCTCCCAGGCAGGTGGGCATCAGCCAGAATCCAGGGCCTGGGCACTACTGGCCATCCCTCTCCACTAGAGGTGCAGAGAGGTGGACATACTGGCTAGCATCGCTGGGCAGCCAGAGTCCCTTCATGCCCTCTGTGAACAGGGTTGTCATGGGGACACCCCACAGGTCTACCTGCTGGACTTTCCACCTTGGCTATGGTCTAAGTTCAGATGCTGCCACTGTGACAAGTGTGGAAACGCCATGCCCATGGCTCTGGCCTGGACATTGGGGATCTTGAGGGACCCATGATCTGAGGGAGAGTGTAGCCAACAAATCCCAGCGCACTGTGGCTGCCATGGAGCTGGCCTGTCAGGCCCGCACAGGGAGGGACGGCCACTCCAGGTGGGCGCAGCAGAGGTAGGTGCTATGGGTGGGGGCTGGGAGGGACACTGGCCTGGGAAGTTCCTCCTGTGCCCCTTGAATGGCTCCAGTCACCTTCAGGCTCAGCCGAGAGGGCACCCCCTGGGAGGCTTCACTGGACACCCTAGGGGGGTCCCTGGCTGTCTCCACCCTGGCCACCTAACAAGACCTGCTGGTGTTGGTAGCTGCCCAGCAGTGGTCACCCCTGGACAGCACCAGGCCCTTACAGGGAACCAAGGCAACCCAAGGCAGTGTGGGAACAAAACAACTGGAAAGGGTGATTTTAATTGCTGGGCTCTCAGGTGCTGATTCTGGCTGAGCAGTACTGGGGCTTAGTTCCCTTTCCCCAAAGCATCACTTCCTGGAGATGCTGTGAGGTGAGGTTGCCCTGAAATGGTCCAGGGAAACCAGGGCAGAAACAGGAAGGGGGAGAGCTGTCCTTGGGTGGTGCTCAGTTTCATAGTGAAGGCTGGAGCCTGCAAGGGGCTCCTCACCTTGGTTCTAGGGTAGAACTTGGGCTGGGAGTCAGGGGAGGCTCCTAAAGGGAGGAGTGGAAGGGCCCTGTGAAGGCCCTGGCCAGGCACCCTCTTGCCAGGGTGCTCGGGGGGCCTGAGCACTGATGCTCTGCTCCAAGACACAAAGGCCTCTTCTGAGGAAAAGGAGGCCCAGACACCTGCGAGGTGAGTCAGCCCTTGATGGTGACTGTGCCTGCATCACTGCTGACAAGTCTTCCAGCACCAGAGGGAGGAAGGGGGAGGGAGAGGGAGGGCGGGCAGAAAGAAGCTCCTGAGCTACACTCTCCTGAGCCAGGCAGGGGCACGGGACAGGGGAGTTTACTCAGCTGAGGCCCTGGGGAGCCCTCCCAATTACGGCTTTAATCCCATCACCGCGGAGGAGATTCCCACCAGCAGGTCTTGGTAAGTGGCCAGGGTGGAGACAGCCAGGGACCCCCCTAGGGTGTCCAGTGAAGCCTCCCAGGGGGTGCCCTTTCGGCTGAGTCTGAAGGTGACTGGAGCCATTCAAGGGGCACAGGAGGAACTTCCCAGGCCCCCTCCCATAGCCCCTGCCTCTGCTGCACCCACCTGGAGTGGCCGTCCCTCCCTGTGCGGGTCTGACAGGGAGCCAGCTCCAGGCCAGCTCCATGGCAGCCGCAGTGCGCTGGGATTTGTTGGCTACACTCTCCCTCAGATCATGGGCCCCTCAAGATCCCCAATGTCCAGACCAGAGGCTGGCATGCAACAGGTGTTCAACAAATGTTTGATACATAGGCCAGTGGAGCCCGTGGTGCTGTCCCCATGTGCAGGGGCTCTGGGGTAGCCATGTAATAGGGAGCCCCTGCCTGGGTCGCACCTACTCTGGGGCTCAGGCATCTTTTGAGGGGTAGTGTGAGGACTGCATTTGAGTGCTAGGAGGCCAAGAGGTTGTCCACCTGCCCAGAGGGTGCCTGTGAGAATGGAGCCCTAGGGACAGTTCCTTGAGCCATCCAAAAGGTAGGCTGAGCAGTTGCTCCATAGGCTCAGGGAGGGGAGGTGTGGGGCCACACTGCCTGGCCGGTGATGGAGTGGAAGTCAGCAGGCGGCCAGGGAGGAAGCCCTTCACCTCGCGTCCCGACCTGCAGCCTCCAGCGACTTGCTTTCCCTTCTGGGCTCGTGCATCACGTCTAAGGTGGGCGCACTTGGCATGACTGAAGGGACGTGCCCTAAGTGTGCTGCAAGGGCTGCGAAAGGCCCCAGCTGTCCCCAACAGTGAGGGAAGCCTGGTCCAGCAAGTCCAGGAGGGGACAAAATCACAGCAGGCTGTCAGAGAGGGTGTCGGGTGGATGGACAGATGGCAGGTGGGTGGCTGGGGGCTGGGTGTCTGCCGGGGGGGGGGGGCTGGGCCAGCTGAGTCACTGCCCTGTGGGGGATCTGCTCTGCATATTTTCATTTAACCTTAGTGGATTCTTGTCTTCTTGGAGGGGACAGGACTGGGGGTATGGGGGTGCCATCCAAGGTCACATACCTGGCAGAGCTGAGACTGGCCAGGTTCTCTGACCACCAGGGCTGCACAGGGAGCCATGCCAGGCAGAGCCCTGTTAGTACATGGGCGGAAGCCTGAGGACGCAGACTCTGGCCAGCTGTGTCCTCCACGGACGCCCCAACCCACAGACTCCTGAGCCCATGGCAGGCACACACGGGGCCTGGGAGCCCTGGGCCAATGGGCCAGTTCTCAGGCACGACACCCCAGGGCCTACACATGGTGTGTTAGGGACGCCCAACAAACATGACAGGAGGGACAAAGGAGGGGCAGCTGACCCTGCCCAAGTGGCTTCTCAGAGCCCAGGGGCTGCATAGTAGGCTCACCTGCTCACTGCTGGGCCTGGAGCTTTGCCCCACCCTGCTCTTACCTGGGGTCTGTGCCCCAGCTTTCCCTGGCTTTTCCAGGCCTGAATCTACCCCACGAACTGGGTGTGGGGTCTGGCAGGAGCCTTTGCTGACAGAAAGGCCCAGCAGAAGGCCTTTGTGACCCTGCCCCAGCCTGCCCGCCCTGGCCATGTAGTGCACCTCTGTGGGGACCCGAGGGCCAGGCCAGGCATTCCTGCTGCACATGGGCACCTTTCCCGCTGTGTGTGGGCATCTTCTGGGTGGCCTCCTCTTCCCCCTCATTCCAGAGCCAACAACCCCACTCACCATCTCAGGTTTGGGTTTTTTATAACTATTTTTCTTTGCTGTAGTGAAGTATACATAACATAAAATGCACCCACTTAACCATTTTAAGTGTACAATTCAACGGTCTTGAATGCGTTCATGGTGTGTTGTAACCTTCTTCATGACCTATTTCCAGAACTGAAGCTCTGTCTCCCCACCCCAGCTGATGTCTCTGTGACGCCCCCCCCACCCCAGCTCCTGTCCTCTACCTGATGTCTCTGTGACCCTGCCTATTGGGAATATTTCATACCTCTGGGATCCTATTGGTCTGTCCTTTCCTGCCTGGCTTCTTTCATTAGCGCCCCTTGGTTTCCAATACACATACGGCCTACAGATTAATTTCTACATCTTCAACAGGAGCTCAGCCCAGGGATCCTGTGGAGAGGGACTGGGGCCCAGTACCAGCAGCAGGGATGGCTCTGGCTCTAGCTCCAAGCTGCCTACCGGTGGGACAGAGGACATGGCCCCAGGTGGCTTACAAACTAGACAGTGTACACAATCATCCCTTTTAAAGCCGTTAGAGGAGTAAGAATGACATTGACCCCATTTATGGATCAGGAAGCCACGCCTGCTAGCCCATAGCATCATTTAATGTCAGCAAACAAAACGTGATAGTAAGAAAACCCTGGAAGCCCTTGATCACAGCACATAGCTCAGCGGCCTGGCTTCTCTCCTCGTGGGAGGAGGAACCTACGACTACCACCCGGGCAGGTGGAGTGGCACTTGTGTGACACTGGGGCCCAGCTAGGCCACCACACACCACAGGCAAGCAGCTAGGGTGGGGCCTGTTGGGACCCGCATGCAGGAGCATTTGCTGAAAGCCTGCTGTAGACAGTTTGGGCCAAGCAGGGACCCAGGGTGACAGGCTTCTGGCTAGGCCCTGTCTAGGGTCAGACTGCCCAGGCTTTGGGAGGGAGTTTCTGGGATTCTGAGATTTGCCCCTATAATTTCAAGCAGGGTAAAGCAAAGGAGCCGTCTGAGTGCCCTCCCCAGCAGAGCACCTGGCGCTCTGGGCTGCCACCCCGTTCAGTCCTGACCAGGGGATCCCCCAAGGCTGCCTTGGCAGCTCTTAGAGCAAGGACACAAAGCAGGAGTAGCAACGAGAGAACCCGGCACTCGGCCCACCTGCAGCCCACGGGAGGAGACTGAGTCTGTGACTGCAAGAACGTGACTTGGTTTCAATGTCCGTGCTTTGCAAGCTGTGGACAGAGGGGCACGGGAGGGTCCTGGAGGTCAGGGCTCTGTGGCCAGGGAGCAGTGGACCCTTTCTGGTTAAGGAAGAGCTATGATGAGGCTGCCAGTCTCAGGAATTTTCTCGTAGACTTCCACGGGCCTCAATATCCAAAAAATTGGTTTGAGGTCAAAAAGATTGAAACTAGAATTTGAAATTTTGATTTTGGAAAATTTGTTAAACATCAAAGGTTTAAAACATTTGCTCAAAGTAGTATCACAATTCACTGTAAACAGTCCTTTAGCCAAAATGATTGAATCCAAAGATTTGAAAAAGCAGAAACCTTTATTCTTTGACAGAGAGGAGACTCTTAGACCCAACAAAGACACCATGAGGCAAACCAAACCTGCCTCTCCCACTGGCCTTTTTTCTATTTTGGCGGGTAGTTTACTCAAAAGGTAAACAAAAACCTCTTACTGCTTATAAATATTACACAAAAATCTTGTTCAAAAGACAAAATTTTTTCTTTAGTGTATTAATGCTGTAGCTAATTTTAATAAAACCCTATAAACAAATCCATCAACTTCAGTCAGTGCTGACCACCAGACTTCCACAAACCATCATAAGCTCTTACGATTTTTCCCCATTCTCTTTGTTTCCCAACTTCCCATCTAGTTTTATCCATTTATTATTTTTATTCCTCCAATTTAAAACAATCCTTGAAAACCTCTCAACTAGGCAGAATTACTTTCCCTTACAAACCCAGCCTTCTTACGACCTTTTTCTGTTTTAACCAAAACCACATCCCACTTTCCTTACACATTTTGCATAATTATTTCTCCTATCTGGTAGTTTTAATCACATACATTAATTACAATGTTAACTCTTAGTAACCCTTATTTCAGTGAAAAAAATCTAGGATATAAGCAATTTTAGTTATGTATGAGATGTAGAGCCCCTGCAAAAGGACAAAGCTATGAAGATAATGGTAGAAGAATCTCTCTCTCCCTGCAGGGCGAGAGGCAGAGCTGGGCTGGGAGGCAATGCTTAGTTTCTCTCCGAGGCCTCATCATGCTCACTTCTCTGCACCTTGGAATCTAAAGTCCCAAATATAAAGACATAATTAAGCAAATATTAAAAATATCATAAAAGCAAAAGTTCTGTGACTTTAAAACATTTGGGAAAGGAAGTAAAATCCTCAATGATCAACAGATCCAACCAAAAATGTCTAAATTAAATTCTGAAGACATTTCCAGTTTATCAACAATTTTAAAATTTGCCCTATTTACCAAGATTATAAGTCAGGTGAACTTGAAAAGCATTTGAACTTATTTACTTAATTAATGAGTACTCCTTTACTTACAAGCCAGTTTGGTACTATGTAGATACAACATATTAACATAATACATGCATATATGTAAATGAAATAGTTAAATCTAATTTATTTTCCTGACAAAACTATAACCTGTTCACACAACTACATTTTATTTTCCCCAATGAGTAATCTAATGAAGGCCATAAACCAAAATGCAGCTAAAGTGGCTTCCACTGCAGTTTGACTTTAAGATCTCTTCATGCTTTTTTTCCCCTTCAGCCAAATAATCTTTAATTAGTATTACCAAGAACCTAAGTTTTATCTCAACATCATTAGAAAAGTCATCAGATTCAAAGCAGGGAAAGGGAAAAAATAGAGAGAACTTAGAAGACTACATGTAACTCTTTGGTTGCTCTTTTTCTTCTTTTTTGATTAGTAACTATTTGAACTCTGAGTTTTCCTGGCCATCGGTTTTTTTAAAGTGCAGTAGAATGGGTATAACATGTAGCTGGCTGGAGTCCCAGAAAGCCTGCACGCCTTAATGTTTGAGAACCCCACTGGGCCACTGCAGTGTTAAACTCCTTCTGGGGAGCTACTTGCAGGTGTTAACTCCGTACACTAAGCCGCCACTTCGCTCCTGCCTCCTACTGTGTCAGCTTCTGGTCACAGGTCTCCAAGAGTGAGAGTCAAGTACAGCAAAGCTGGGATACAGCAGCTGGACCTTCAAAGTCATGGTCTTTACTCCTGCACTGACTCCCCCAGAAAGAGAACACCTTGGGAACAGAGCAGGGCTGGAGGGAAAAGTAAGAGAGGAAGAAAGGGAGGAGAAAGAGAGGCACAAAGAAAAGTCAACTCCACAAATTTTTCATAAATTTTTCACAAGTGCCGTTTTCTTTAGGTTGTTCTAGCTTGTGGAGTCTCTTTGTTTAATTCTCAATTACTCACTTTAAGGGAGGCTACGAGAGACTCTTGATTTCTTTTAAGAGTTGAAATACTAACTGTTTGGGGGAGGTTCAATTGCCTCTTTATTCCAACTAAGCACACAAATAAACCAGTCTAAAGGCCTCGCACGGCTTCTGCGGTGACCATCAAAATCTTTCATCTCCACTGGGCCAAATATTGCTATACAGACCAAACTCAGTGCCTTGAGGGTAAGAACTTCCAATGTGGTCCTTGTTCTTTGGGATTCTAACCCAACGAACCAGAATGCCCCCAGTGTGGGTCTTGAATCCACAATCCTTAAGGTGAGACCAGAAGACAATTTAATGTGTAAGCACAAACATAGGTATTTCTGAGACACAGTCTCGCTCTGCTGCCGCAGCTAGAGTGCAGTGCCATCATCATAGTTCAGTGTAACCTCTAACTCCTGGGCTCAAGTGTTGCTCCTGCTCTAGCCTGAGGAGCTGGGACTACAGGCACATATCACCATGCTCAGCTAGTTTTTCAATTTTTTTGTAGAGATGGAGTCTCACCCTTGCTCAGGCTGGTCTTGGACTCCTGACCTCAAGCAATCCTCCCACCTGGGCCTCCCAGAGTGCTAATGCCAGGATTACAGGCATGAGCCACTACACCTGGCCATGTAAGCCCACATTATTAAGAATGTCCGATCCAGAAGCAGTTTCTTTCCTTAAAAGACAAAGAAAGGCCAAGAGGTTAAAGCACCACAGAAGAGAAACAGGGGCCCATGACCTGACAAAGGGCTACAGTACCTCTTACAGGATTCCTGACCCCAAAGTAAACTATGTCAAGACCAATTAGACCTCCCTGCTTTGAAGGACCTCATATCCGGCTTCCTTGCCAGGCTGGGTGTGGAGAAGGCTGTGCTGACAGGCTCTCCAAAGGATAGCCCAGCCATGGCCAGTGGGCCTCTTGGGGGACATGTGGCCAGTCTGACCAGGCAGGCCATTGTACTAATTCAGAGGCTCAGAACCACCTGTGGAATTAAAATGAGGCCTCACAAAAAAAAAAAAAAAAAAAAAAAAATTAAAAATAAGGAAATTAAGGGTGGTGCCTGTGGCTCAAAAGAGTAGGACGCTGGCCACATATGCCGTAGGTGGCAGGTTCAAACCCAGCCCCGCCAAAAACTGCAAAAAAAAAAAAAAAGAAAAGAAAAAATTAAAATGAGGCCTCATGTTCTCATATGAGAGTGGGACCCAAAGAGGCAGGTAAAGGGATGTTTCCACTCTTCAGTTCTATTGTTGAGAACACTGTACAGTTCAACAGTGAGCAAGGGCAGAGAGAATACTGGGCTGGCCACTACAAGCAGGTGCCTGACGGACAGGAATAGGCAGCCTCAGGCCTGGCTCTGCCCTGACATATCTGCCCCTCTCACTTCTGAAGAACAGCGAGCCCACCTAGCTTCATGTCGTCGTTACTAACCTGGAAGAAAGACCACAGAGGAGAAGAGCAGAGAAGGCAGAGTCCAGCACACACCTGCTGCCCTCAGAAAGGAGCAGGCACGTGGGATGGGCACAGGGCCAAGGTTGGGAGGCTGGTGGCTGCCATGACTGCAGTTCCTCACCCCGGGGATGGCCAGGCCTGGCTCTGTATCAGCTTAGCAGAGGGAAGACAAGCAGGGTCTAAGAGGTCCTCTCACCACCCTGCCAGCAGGCAACTGAGCCCAAGGCAGCACCCAAGAACCTATTCCTTGTCACAAAGTCCTGGAACCCAGACAGAGCTGGGTAAGCAGAAGACAGCACAGAAGCCCTGCCCAGTCCCTGCCTCCCAACTTACCCCTCCTGACTGCCACTCTGCACCAGTCCACATTGCAACCTCCACACCCTGACCCCACACAAGCACATTTATGTGCCAGGAAAACCCCAACAGGAGTGCCCGTGAAAGTTTCCTCACCACAGAGCAGCTAAAGTGGGACCCCATAGATGCAGCATGGATGGGTCTCAGTTTGTTCCCCATTTTTTTTTCCTCTTAGAATCCACTTTATTATGGCCTCTTGCAGGTCTTTAGTTTGTCCCAAATTTTGCTACACTGGGCCACAGCCTCCCAGGAATGGAGACCATCTGCACCTTCTGCACATTCCTGCCTCAAAGCCTGCAGGAAGAGCAGAGGCAGAGTCCTGCCCTGGCACGGAGGACGCCGGGGATCTGCTAAGTCATCCTCAGCATCAACAGATGGGAAGGCCGATATTAGCAAACAGACCCCTCAGGCCCCGCAGTCCTAAATTGTGACAGTTGTGGCTGCCTGACAAGTGCACTGGCGTTCCCATCTGGTGAGAAAGGTGGCATGTGGTCACTGTCTCCTCAGGGTGGATGGCAGCGAGTGTTCTGCCACTGGGATGGGATATAGATGTGCACCCTTGGTCTTGGGTGGTCAGAAGCAGCTCTCTTGGCAGGGTGGGAAAAGCAACTACGGTACCCCCTGACCCCTACCGGAGCTGGACCCAAGACTCTGCTGCCTTTGGGGTCACTGTGATAAGACAGAGTGAGCACACGGCCTGGTGCTCACAGGTGAAAAGAGAAGGCACTTAGGCAGGACTACACTCCATTTTCTCTCTGTGCTCTGGAAGCAAGTGAAGAGCTGTGGTCCCGCACACCTCCACCCAGCACCTGGCACAGCTGGTTCCATCTGACATGCGTTAGGAAAAAGATTTTGAGACTAAACCACTCAACTACCTGAACTTCTGCGAAACTGGCTGCAAGTAAAGAACAAAGAACCAGCCCGTCTCTGCAGAACCTGGGGAGGCGCTCACCCGGCAGCTGGGCCTGGCAGCTTAGAAGGCTCCGGACCCTTACAGAGCACACACCCTACCCCTCACTCTCAGAAAGATCTCGAAAGCCCAGGGGAGCAGGGAGCTGCAGGGGGAGAAGGGCCCAAGTCCTGCTCCCTCCAAGAGCCTTCCCCAGAGACACCTAAGGGACCCCAGCCACACAAGGCTGCACCCGGGGTCATGCTCCAGGCCCCACTGCACCCCAAGAACACACATCACCCCCACCATGCAGGTGATAAGAATTTATTGATGGGTCCCAACACAGGCAGCACAGGAGCGGACCGTGGCAGTGAGGGTAGAATCCTGGTCCTCCGCAAGTGTTACAGTCCTATGGGGTCATCTGTCCCCAGGGGACCCAGGAAAGCCCTCTAGGAACTCTGCCTGCCCCACCCCCAGCCAACACACCCTGCTGCTGTGGAAGCCCTGGGCTGGGGGCGTCTAACCCATGATGTCTCAAGCAGCTGCAATTCGGCAACTTCAGTTACCAGCCCAGCCACGTGGGTGGGACCCACGGGAGCCAGAAAGTGGCACAAAGTACACGGATGCCCAGACGCTACCCAGACACGTGGAGTGAGCTGTGTGAGCAACAAGCACAAGCCACAGGACCCAAAGGATCAGCAACAGAACCTGTGAAAAGCAAACTTGTAAAATCTTCACACGTACCTTTAAAAGCAAGAAACACACTCCACCATCCCCTCTCTCTGAAGAGACTAAAAATTGGAGAAGCTGCTCTCCCTTGGGAACAAAGGTCTCTGAGGGGAGGGAACAGCAGGACTGAAAACCACACGTTGATTCAGGTCCCCTGATGTGAATTCAAGGAGGGATGAAGTTCAAGGGCAAAACCATGAAGAGATCACAGAAAAATAGACCTATTTCATGAATTCAAAGAGGCTGATGCTGTGGACAGGAGCCTTTGGGACCACAGTGTGGGCGTGGGGGTGGAGAAGCCACAGATCCCCAGACACAGACCACCTTGACCCCCTCCCACCAGCCTCCATGATACCACCCACACAGACACCCCTTCCCCAAGTTTACTAACCTGCTCACAAATACTGATGAAATCTAAGCAGCCTGTTTTAGTCTTCAGTGACTTGTATGCAAACCTAAGACTTACTCATGTTAAGGTCTAAGTGAGAAACTGGGGAACGTGGTCCACTGGGCTCTGAGCTAAACCACCACCACCACGCAGGACCTGAGCCCTCCACTGAGGCTGAGCAGGCCTGGCCAGATATCACACCAAGTCAACTGGACATAGGGCCCACTCACACCTTGAGGTTAGAGCCCCAAGACAGAATGTGCTGGCACATTCCGGGGGAATGTTCCGGAGTCATGCTACTGTGACTGAAGGAGAGCAGTGTATGGGGGATGATGTGCAGCCCGTATAGCAGCTGTGACCTATGACTGTCCCCAGTCACATACTCTCGGGCATAGTGCTGCAGGCCCAGCAGACCATGCTCCCCATGGAGCAGGCATGGGCCCTGGAACTAGGACTATGTGGCAGCCTGTCTACCTGTGGAGGATATTGCACCCGTCAGCCTGGAGAGCAGCTTTTCTCCTAGACAGACCTACATCTGTGCCCTCTCTGACACAGCAAGACTCAGCTGGCCAACGTGAGCTCAGAATAGTCCAGCCTGACTCCAGTTCCCACGAGGGTGAGACTCTGGTCTGTTTTAGGTTAGGCTGGACCTTTCCAGAATATTTCCTCACGTTCAGATGATGGGACAGGTGATAAAGTAAAACCTCAATTGCCAGGGGCATGCAGGGCACAAGTGTTCTGAGCAACTTGCAGGGTGCCCACGATTCTGTCTCAGCATGCTGTCCCACCTCGGGCAGACACCCTGAGCCACACAGCCACACGGGCAGGGAGCACAGAGCTGCAGACACTGGCGGCCAGGGGCAGGCACCGAAGAAAGCCATCAGTCTTCTGCTGTGGACGAACAGGGCAAAGGAGGACACGTTGAGGCCACGGGCCCACCAGAGCACTCCTGGAGAGCTTCAATTTTGACCACAGCTCTGAGGGCCATGTGCCTCTGCCGCACCTGACGCTGCTGCCTGAACACGGAGCGCAGTGCATGCAGCTGCCCCACCTCCTGCATGGAGAAGCACGGCTGCCCCTCGGCAAAGCGGATGACCACATCAAAGGACTCGGCTGCCTGCTCCCAGGCCACCTCCTCATCCTCACCAGAGTCTCCTGCACTGTCCTGGCTGGCTTTTGTAGCCTGTTCTAGATTCCAAACAACTCTTGCTGGAGACACGGCAGCAGGGGGCTGCACCACCTCCACCTCCCTTCCTGCCGCACCCCACTCTTTTGCTTCGCTTTTACGAAGTCTGTTGCTTGGGCAGGAGGGACTGTCTTTCACAAGCTCCAGGATGTGAGCAAAAGTCTTATTGTGAGGTTTAGCTCCAAAGCGGTCTGTCTCCTCCTCCTCCTCTTCTTCCTCTGACCAGCCTTCAGCAAATATGACCGCAGGCCACAGCTTCCTCCAGGCTCGTCTGAAGACATGGCCAGGCACTGAGCTCCAGGCACAGGCCACGTTGAATATGGCGTCATTCATGCTGCAGCGTGTGTGGAAGCCCTGGAGAGTGACGGGAGGGTTGATGAAATTCTTCATGAAGTCCCTCCGGATGCCCTGCTCCATGGGGTGCAATAATGTCGTAACACTGGTGGGCAGGAAGATGGTGAAAATGTTATTAGAAACCAACTCAGATTCCTGCGGGTGGGCCCGCGAGTTGTCCAGCAAGAGAAGGGCCTTGCTGTCTTCAGGCAGACCGATGGCTCTCAAGTGTTCTCTCACCGAGGGAACGAAGATATGATGGAACCAATCAGAAAAAATCTCCTTGTCCACCCAGGCATTCCCTTGGGCCTTATACGCAACAGGCAGGTGCTGGATGCCTCTGAAAGCCCTGGGGCCACTACACTTCCCAATGGCCAAGGGCTTGATTCTGTGGGAGCCTGCAGCATTGGCGCACATCAGGACAGCCAGCCTGTCCTTGCTATGTCTGAGGCTGGGCACAGCCCCACCTTCGGGGCTGGGCTTTGGCAGGCAGCGCCAGAACAGGCCAGTCTCATCAGCACTGTACACCTGCTCAGGGGACAGGCCATGCTCAGCCATCAAGCTCCTGAAAAACCTACAGAACTGCTCAGCCGCCTGGTGGTCAACCACCTGCTTTTCGCTGGACGCATCCAGCTTCTTAATGCCATGTCTGGCCTTGAAGCGCCAAAGCCACCCTCCAGAGAACACACAGGGCTCGGTGAGCTGCATCTGCTCGTAGAAGTCCTTGGCCTTCTCAATGAGCATGGGGCCTGACACAGGAACGCCCTCGGAGCGCTTGCCCAGGAACCACTCATACAGCACACGGTCCAGGTGCTCCAGCTTGGGCGTGTGCAGGGTGCGCCGCTGCTCCAGCGCTTTGTTGGAGTCCGAGTTGGCAAAGAACCTGAGCAGCTGGGCCTTGTGGGCCTTGATGTCGTAAAGCGTGGACATGCCCACGTTGTATTCCTGCATCAGCGCCTTTCGGCTCTCCCCCCTCTCCAGGCGTGTGCAGATGTCAATCTTCTCCTTCAAGGTTAGAACCACCCTCTTCCGCTTCTCCCCCCTGCTCTTCCCCGCAGCCTGAGTGGAGGCCATGAGGAGTGGTTGGTCCCGGGGTCCGCAGGCCCCTTCCCTCTCCAGCTCCCCTCTCGTGCCTCTGAGCCTGGGTGCGTGCCCCAGACCCTCCCGGGCTCCCCCCTCCACTTGCAGCAACACCAGCCTCAGCTTTCCAGTATCTTCCAGGCTTCAGCACACTCAGGCCTTGGCTCCTACCAATGAGGTTGGCTGCTGGTCCTCTCTGCAGGGAAAGTGACCGTCAGCCTGCCCTGGACTGCTCTACATGGCTGGACCTCTGGCCTTCTCCACGGGCACTGTGGCAGCAGCTCCCTCACACTGGCCGGGCTTCGTGTGAATCGAGGACTTGGTGCAATGAGCTGCGGGAGCCCTTCTCCAGGGTCCACAACCGTGTCTCCCAGGCACGGCACTTCAGGAACTGAAAAGCAGAGGGGGAAAGAGAAGAACATGACAGAGAGCGCCCATGACATCCCTGAATGCTTCTGTGTCACTCCGGACACACCAACACAGGCGCTCTGGGAAAGAAGCTGTCCCCAGGGAGCTGCCAGCCCAGCATGCTGACATGCTACTCACACTAGCTCTTCCCAGCTTCTACCTGGCAAGCCTGGCTGGAGTCATTCGCTATGGCTAAAAACTAAGTCTCTCATAAGAGCTACCTGGCCGTTCCAGGGGGACAATGCTAAGGAGAGGCTACTGAGTGAAGCCAGGAAGCCAGTGATACCGGGCCAGTGACCCGGAGCAAACCTCCCAGCTGCCCAGACTGAGTTTCTTGTGACAATTGCTCCTTCTAAAACAGCTGAGGTAAAGGGTAGAAGGGTGCGGGGAGCAGGAATTACTCAAGACCATCAGGACCTCTTCGGAAACGAAGCCCTCAACTCCACAGGAGCAGGGTCCCTAAATCCTCTCTCCAAAAGGATGCAAACTGCCTCCAGAAAACTAGGCCTTACAACTTTCTCTGGAACAGTGGGCCTCAAACCCCTCCAAGAGCTGGGAAGTGCTGCCAAAGTTGCCAACTACCACGTGAGCCCCATGCCCCATGTCCTCAGAAGTCTCTGGGAGCTGCAGTAAGTGGACAGCACATGACTGCTCCAGGACATCTCACACCTCAAGCTCAGAGCTTGCTGGTCTTGAAACCCCAGGCCCTCCTGTCCCCTGTACCATCCTCACTGTTCAGTGCTCTGTCCATCTGGGCTCTCCAACCAAGACAAGAGCACTGACACTGCCAGACACATGCATGCTCTCAGACACATGGAGGTCACAGGAAAGGGCCAGTCCAGGGCATGGGCTTCCAAGTATTTTCTAATTCAGGATGCTTTAGGACATTACTAGTTCATGCCAGAAGCAAAGGACCAGAACCATCTTATAGCCCACCAGGACCTCTTCGGTTTTTCCCGAATCGGTTATGTATTTTTTTTCAGTAATAAACTTTGCTTTTAAATTTACACACATACCTTTGATCAAAGTTAGTGAGATAATACAAAGAAAAGTGCTTATACATCAGCCCCACGGCTCTAATCAAACACATCTTTCTGCTTGAGTTTTTAATCCTTTATCCACATCAAGACAATCTGGGTCATCAGGGTCCCTGCTAGCAGAACAACCCTATGCTTTTTTGAGTTTCCCCAAACACGCCACATCTCCCTCTGCACTGCCAAGCAGCTGCATCCTCACTAGTCCAGGGCAGCCTGTGGAACTCAGGCCACATGTGTCACCTGGTAAGACCCTGACACCCTCTAATCTGTGAGAACTGGAGAGGATAATGAGCAGCTCTGCAGCTCTGCTACGGACAGTCCTGCAAGTCCCACGAGCTCCCTTCATGACCCTACCTCACTCTTTCTCCACCGTTCTCATCTGGAGGGACACAGACCACCAAGCGCAGCACCAGCAAACTCCATGCCCTCAGTCACAGCCCAGGGAAGAACAAGCACTCGGTACTCACGGCCTCCAAGCTCCCATCCACGGCCCTCCCTCCTGAACCCTTCTCTTGGCTGCTTCTTTCAATTTCACGCAGTCAGTGAGGCCAGAGGGCTACTTACCTGTGGGACATAAAAACATGGACCTTTCAGACACAACTCAAGAGAAACAACAAGCTTATTCAAAAATCAGAAAGCTCCAAAGTCAAATTCTAAGCTTGTTACCAGCCAGCTCTGAGCGGGTCTTTCCCCCTTTCTCAATCAGTTTCTTCATCTGCAAAATGCAGGTGCTGGTCCCCTAAGACCTTCCTTTCTGTTTATCGACGGTGACTGTGTGGTACATGGATCACTATGAGAGTTTTAAGATAAACTGTGTTCTGGTCCACTGTTTCGCTTGCCCAAGAGACAGTCGGTAGCATCGTTTCTGAGTCACCTGTGCAAATTTCAACTTGCTTGGCTTATTGGTGTTGCTGGAAGGCTTCATCTGTTTCCATCCATGCGAATTTTACTTTTTTTTTTTTTTGAGACGGAGTCTCTTTGTCCCCCTCGTATAGTGCTGTGACGTCACAGCTCACAGCAACCTCCAATTTCTGGGCTTAGGTGATTCTCTTGCCTTAGCCTCCCGAGTAGCTGGGACTACAAGCGCCTGCCACAATTTTTTTTTGTTATTGCAGTTTGGCCAGGCCAGGTTCAAACCTGTCACCCTCGGTATATGGGGCCAGTGCCCTACCCACTGAGCCACAGGCGCCACCCAGAATTTTGTATTTCTGGATCTGTGAGTGTCTCAAAACTTTTACAATGACCCACATATGTGAGCTGCTTGGCACAGGAAATCAAGGCCATAATCCATCCGTAAGAGTTTTAATATAAAACCACCACAAAAAAAAAAACAACAAAAACAAACAAAGAAAACGAGATAAATATGGAATCCCACAGTAACTTGTGAGGGGCTGTCTTAGGACCGGGATGCCTGGAGAACTTCCTGAGGGGGGGCTCCACACCAGAAATGGAGTTACTATAGTCATTTCTTGGTGTGTGACACACAGGTGTGGCATGAAGGCAAAAGGTAGCTGAACCCATTGTTGTCCTGCTTGCAAACCCAAAAAACTTCCCTTAAAAACGAAACTCAGGTATGCTTTCTGAAGAAAATTTCTTCAACAAAAGGGTAACGGGGAGAAATGAAGGGAGTTGTAGCCTTGTGCCTTTAGAGGAAGCACTGATACTCTGGGACCACCTGAACACGGAATGAAACAAATCACCGTGCGGTGCGGAAGGCTCAGGCTAAAGAGACAGAGTTGGGGCAGAACAGGGGGAGGAGGCCCTCGCCCACAGCACCTGCTCTCATGCCTTAGCACAGGCTGAAGTAGAGAAGGCTGGAAGGAACCTCCTTCTCAGGGCGACGGCAAGCGCGCAATGAAAAACACTCAAAGCAAGAAGCACCCTGCAGAGTGGGGCAGAGGTGATCTGGGTCTGCGGGGAGACAAGGACGGGGCGGCAGCATCGAGTAAGCGCCCAGGAGCGAGCGGGACGCACAACCTCAAGTGCTTTCTCGGTGCACGGCAAATGCAGCACGCAGCCCTTTGGCGGTTACCGTGGACAGCCTTGTTCTCCAAGTTTCTATCCCAGAGACCATGTTTGGGGGGTAGAAACCTGAGTTAGGGCAAAGAACAAAAACGGACCTCGAAAAAGGCGCCAAGTCTCCGTCTGGTTTCTTCCAGGGGCGCGGGTGCCTTGGGACCGACCCTCCCAGAAAATGGAAGCCCGAGAGGGGTCTGGGCCGGGGAGTCGGAGCCAGGCACGGCGGTGGGGCAGCTCCCGGGAGGGGCGCGGGTCCTCGGCGGGGCTCGGGCCTGGAGCTCGGACGGAGGGGGCCCTGCTGCGCGGCTCCCACGAGCGCCCGCACCCGCGCCCGCCGGGGCCGACCACCCCACCCCCGACTCACCCTCCGGGCTCCGAGCGCCGCCGCCGCCGCCGCCGCCGCCGGAAGTTCCGGCCCGCGCTTCTCCCGCCCACTTCCTGGACGCTCTAGGCGGGCTGGAGGACTGGCGTCTCGGTGGCGTCTGGGGGTTGGAGCCGGCTGGGCCGGGGACCCTGTGGGGACCGAGCGGAGGCGGACCGGGAGCAGGCGTATGGCCTCCACTTGGGGCGCTCAGGGCTCTGCTCTCTCCATCTGTAGAATGGGGGTAAGGCGATAGAGTCCCGGTTTGACTAGTAAAAAGCCGGTGCAGGAGGCGCTGGGAGTCTTGCGGCCTCAGGGAAGCGTCAGCGTGGAGGGCAACACTGGGTTTAGGGCCCCCAGCCCGGGACGGCCTCTTCCCTGAGCGGGAAGGCAGCGACCCCAAGGGTCAGTGCTCACCCGCCTGACCCCCGCTTAGCTAAAGCCGGTGTGCACCCTACTCGGGTGATTGACGGGTGCGTACACCACTCGGGTGATTGACAAGATGCAATTTACAACTGTCGAGCCCGCGGGATTGGGGCGCCCCCAGGAATTGCGGCGGGACGAAGACCGGCTGAATAAGGGCCCCAAGAACGTCGGCAGCCTAATCCCCAGAACCCGAGACTGTTAACGAGGGAAAAGGGACTTGCCCGTTGTGGGTAAGGGTTCGTGAGATAGGGGAAGATTCTATTCATCTGGGTGGGCCGAACCTCCTTGGTATCCGTTGGACTGGGCTCCAGGACCTCCAAGGGGACGCCAATTTGAGAATCCGGGAGTCCCTGATGTAAAATGCTGTGGCATTTTCCTATCACCCACACCACCACCACGAGCAATGTGCACGCTGCATGAACAGTGGCAGTGCCCTACTGTGTAGGGGCAAGGACGAGAGGAAAGTCTGTGCCAAGTCTGTGCTTGTTCCCTACAGATGCAATTTATTTTTAACATTTTCCATCTGTGGTTGGTTGACCCCTGGATGCAGAGCCCTTGGGTACAGAGGGTGGGCTGCACTCACCAGGGGCCTTGAATGGTCTAGCGTAATGAGCCAATGCCATGGTGAAAGCAGAGGACAAGGAAACACCGCAAAAGAGACTCTGAAGATAGAGTAAGGGTCAGGGACCATGGAATGCAGGTGGCTTCTAGAAGCTGAAAAGGCAAGGAAGCCGGATACCTATCTCCTGGGGCACCAGGAACTAGCCCACAGGCACCTAGATTGGAGCCTCTTTAGATTAATTGCAGACTTGTGACCCCCAGAACTATGAGGTAAGAAGTCTGTTGTTTTAGGCCACCAGGTTTACGGTAACTTGTTACAACAGCCACGGGAGACTAACACAGATTTTGCTAGCTCACACCTCCTTACTCCAGTCTTCCCTTGGTGCCTGGACCCCCCACCCCCACTTGGTCCTCCTCCTCTTTCTGATTCCTTACTGGCCAGGCTCACTCCAGCCCTCTTTTCTGTCACCACTCCCTGGGTGCCTTTAGATGCTACTTCCAAAGTCAAATCTGCCAGGATCCCTCCCCCTGAAATCCAGACGCCACTCTGTGACCCAGCACCCTTCCATACCTGCACACTGGAGCTCCCGCCCTGGTTCCTTCCCACCCCCATTGCAGTAAATGGTGACTCAACATCCATTCCCTCAGGCTGGTAACACCCAATCACCCTTGATGCCCTCAGCCCCTAATACCCACACCTACTCTCAAAACCCACAGAATATCTGACCTTTCGCCTCCCTCCACCTGTCCTCCCCAGGCCCACACTTCTGAGCTTGCAGCTGCCTCCTCTTTGCTCTCTTTGTCTTTGACCTCCTCTCTGCCCCCTACCCCATCAGCTAAAACCTACTGAATCCCCCAAAACTTAGTGACTTGAAACAGCAACCATTTCATTGCACATTATTCTGGGGAGCAGAAATTTGGGCAGGCCGGGTCAGATGTTTTTTCGAAGGAGGAGGAAATGGAGTCAGCATGCCAGGCACACGGTGAGACCACTGGACTGGTGCGCCCTTGGTAGGTTTTCTGGGACCTGGAAGTTGCCCCCTCCCACCCAGGATGTCCCATTGGCTGGCTGCATTCCTGCAGCCACTCTGCTGCCGCCTGGTGGACACAGGGTCACATGCACCTCCCAGGACTCTGACAGCTCTGGCAGGGGTGGGGCTTGGCAAGGAACTGGGGCCTGACTCCCAAGGTTCATGGGGCTCCCGCAGGTGCTTCTATCACCCTGGCAGTGGGGAGAGCACATAAAAAGACGAAAAGAAGGAAGAAGATACACTGGGGTCTCCTAGGGCCTGGCCCTGAGGGCTCCCTTCCTGAGTGCTGGTATAGCTGCTCAGCTAGGAGGCCTGGGCGACCAAGCTCTGAGGGCCCAGCCTGCCCTGCCAGTTGCCTAGAGGGTCCTCGAGGGACTCAGGCCCCTCCCCATGACGCACACTCACCCATACGTGTTCTCCCACATACAGCCCCCCATCCACACACACATCACCTAGTTTGCACAAACACATCCTCACACATGTCACATGCACACAGTTTGCAAGTCATACCCTTAGTTTTCAGAACCCCAAATGGGGGCCTGGCCCTCTGACCACCAAAGGGTCACTGTCCTGACCTGTGAGTGCATTTTTCCAAAGACAAAGAGCCATAGTAGTATATACAGAAATTAGTTGTGTTTCAGCAACTAACATGCTATCTTTGTTTTTAAAAACTAGGTCTGGATGAGCTGTACCTTTCACACGGGAGTGCCGTGTGTTCCAGCGTGGGACTGTGTGCCGCCCCAGAAGGTGGCTGTGGGGCTCTCCACAAGGTGGGCCTGCTCCCAAGAGACCTCGGCTGGCATCCTGGCAAGGATCAGGGCAACCCCCGCACTATGTGAAGGGGCAGACTCTACAGAGGACCTGACTGGTTTGGGCATGGCGGTCTGGAGGGAGACCAAGCAAAAACAGGAAAATCTGGAGCTCAGGTGAGTAGCAGGGCACAGAAATGAGGCTAAGGGTGAGCCTGATGAAGCCACACCTTGGCCAGCTCCACTGCATGGAGGGGATTGCAGGGAGTCATGCTCCTTTGTGACGGACCTTTCTAGGAGGTGGGATGCCAGAGGATCCATGCTCAGTTTAGGCTCAGAGTCTGCATTCAGTGTATTCCCAAAGCATGAATGAGAGGGGACAGGTGTCAGAGTGTGACCAGGATCAGGGATCAGTCACTGGCCAGGGTGTGACCACAACTGGGGCTTGTTTGGTGATCAGGGTCAAAGTCCAGACTAACTATAGTGAGTGCTCAGTTTGGGGCTCAGGTCAGAGCTCAACTTGGGCTTGCGGGGTGCTCTAGGGAGGTTATAGCCATGGTTTTCAGCATTTGAGCTGTGGCCATCAGGTCATCCTCAAGTGAGTCTCACACCTCAACACAACTGACAGTTGAGGCTGATGACTCTGGTGGTGTCCCAAACACTTTGGGATGTTGAGCCGACCCTTGGCCTGACCTGGAGCCTAGCAGCACCTCTGTGCTAGAACAAGAAAAAAATGTCTCTAGGCTTTGTCAAACTGCCCCTGTTTGAAAGCCACAACCTTAGAGCAATCACTTTATATCAAATCAGATCAACAAACATTTACACACCTGTAAATATTTGAGGAATGAAAGTTCCATGCTGGTGCTGGGTACCAGGTGCCTTGACTACAGAGACAGATAAGAAAGGCTTCTGTCCAGGGAGCTGGGACTAAGGTGGGGGGGGAGGAGGATGGGGCCGTGAGATCACACGCATTTTAGTTACTGTGTCAGACACCTGAGTTTACAGAACTGTAGGCACAGGGGTTTTCAGAGAGAAAGTTCTGTGTGGGCAGAGCTGAGAGGAAAGTGCCCTAGGGAGGAGGCCACATTGAGACGTTGCTGTCCCAGCCTGGGCCCCAGGCCCCTCACCTGCCAAAGGAGAGATAATATTCACAGGAAAGAGCCCAAAGCAGTGAGGGCAGGTAGTGCACAGGGAAGGACCCCTAAGGGTCTAGGGCTGGCCGAAGGCCAGTGGGGAGCCCAATATCCCTGACTCACATCAGCTGTGTCATCCTGGTCCAGGACTCAGGGTGAAAAGGCCAGAAGCCCCTGATGCCCAGCCTTCCTGCATGGTACAGGTATGCGAGGAGATAGGCTGGTCCTCACATGCCCTTTCCTGCAGCAGCCTCACTGCCCACAGCGTGCCATGGACACTCCTCAGGGGGAGAATCTGGGGAAGATGTAATAATAATGAAGGGCCAACAAGCCGTAAGCAATGATGGCAGAGTGCCGGGGAGTGGGGTATCATCCTGAGGGTGGGGCCCGCCTGCCCCCATCCTCTCCAGGCCCCTCCAGACATGTATTCAGAAGGCAGGCAGTGGCCATGGGCAGCACATAACCACCAGCGTCCACCAAACAACAACATGCCCAAAGGAGCCAACAGGAAGTCTATGAAAAGGATGAAGGCAGGCGTGAGGCTTCAGGAGATGACAGGGACCACGAGTCACCCCAAAGCTGATGGCAGCAGGAAACCACTGCCCTCTTGGCTTGGAGGGATGAGGGGAAAGCACAGTTACCAAGGCAGGCCAGGCCTGTGGGGCAGGAGAAGTCTGACCAATAGGGACTGGGGCTCCTCTAGAGAGCTGCAGCTACTGCCACCACTGCCCAGTGGTCAGGAGTGGTCAGGACGCTGGCAGGAGAGCTGTCCTGACCTGTATCCCTTCCTGCCCTCCAGTCTCCTGGCACTGAAGCCAGGCCAGCCTCCCAGAATACAGAGCAGGGGGACAGTGGGTCTGGGCCAACAGGGAGTGCTGTGACTCCCCACCATTGCAGAGGCATCCCCAAGTGGAATTTCCCTGATTCTCTTGCAGTTAAAATTCCACACGGTAGAGATTAAATGGGGCTAAAGCACTTAGGGGCCCAGTGCACACTGAATGCTCCATAAATATGAGCCTGTGTAGCTGGGTTCCTCCCCGGGAAAGGTGGCCCCCAAAACAGCCTCTCTCATGGACATGGTCCTAGCTGCCTGTCACTTGCTGCTGATGGGTCTGTGGCACTTTGATCAAGGCCTGTCACCTGAGGCCATAGGCCCCACGAGGGCAGTGCAGCTTCTGCCCAAGCAGAAGGACAAGGTGCTGGAAGACTGGAGAGTGAATGAGTCTGAGCACGCGTCCTTCTCATCTGGGCTGCTCTGTGAGATGGGGGAGGTATAGTCTGGGGCCTGAGGACCTTCCAGCCTGTCCTGGGGGTGGCTGGAAAACAGCCTTGGCAGGCTCTGCCCTCTGGGGCAGAAAGAAGGACAAAGGGAGGGGAGGTGCCGGCTGGGCCAAGATTGGAATCTGCCCAGCCCTGGGCCCTCACTGGCTCCAGGGAACCTCCCCTATCCACTGGAGCCATATAAAGCCACCGAAGCCCTTTCTGCCACTGCCCACCTGCGGCCATGAAGGCTGTCCTCTTTGCCCTGCTGGCCACTGGCCTGGCCCTGCAGCCAGGTGAGGCTTTGACCAGACCCCCGCAGGCGAGATGGGAAGAGAGGGACTAAAGGGGTCAGACAGAAGGAGGGGAGGCTGAGGTAGGGGGGCCCTTGCCACTGCCCGGGGCCTACAAGGGCAAAACCAGGATGCAGCCTCAAGCTGAGACCTCGCTCTCACACCTAGAGCTATTCTCCCTGCCATCCTGTGAAAGACTGGCTCCAGGAGGGGCAGAGGATGGACGAATGGCTGGATAGAGGGAGGAACAGAGATGCTGACCAACAGCGGGAGGCATGGGGCAAAAAGCCTGCCACTAAGAAGTGAGCTGGAGGAAATGGGCAGAGTGGGGTGCAGGAGGGTGCTGGGGCATCCCATGGGAGGGTCTGGACTGCGTGGCTCTGTTCTGGCAGGCTCCCTGCAGGCTGAGGGTCCTAGGTAAGTCACCAAACCTCTCAGAGCCTCAGCTTCCTCTTCTGGAAAGTAGAATCACAAAACAGTCCCCCAAGGCCAATGGGAAACTAAAATGGGCAAACTTGTGAGGTACTGAGGATGGGGGTGGCTGGACCCCGGATTTACTGTTGTTATAAAGGGAAGACACTTAATGGTCAGGACAAACTGGCAGCTGGCCAACCCCCAATGCAGGCAGGACACAACCCAGAGCCCAAAGAGCACGCTGGAGGCCTGGACAGGCTGTTGGGGATAAGGACAGGTGGGCCTCAGTGCCTGGTGGCCTGGGGAGGTCAAGGAAGGGTCTTGTCCAAGTCTTGTCAGCTCCACCTCCCCAGTGTCCAGCTGAGCCTAGCCTGTCCCTGCCAGGGCTGCCCTCACAGCAGCATGGGCATTTTAACAAAGCTTCAAGACAGTGAGTGTCAGAGAAGCGCTCCGGGTGGCCCTGGACAATCAGGGCCTTTCTGCGGGGTGCCCAGCTCTCTTCTCATCTGTGCCTGCACCCCTCACAGGCCGCGCTCTGCAGTGCTACTCCTGCAAGGCCCAGGTGAGAAACAGCGACTGCCTGCACGTGCAGAACTGCAGCCAGGCGGAGACCCATTGCTGGACTGAGCGCGTCCGTGAGTGGCCCTGCCATCCCTGTACCAGCCCTTCCCTCCAGGAGCACCAAAGGGCCTGGGTTTGGGTCTCTGCCCCTGAGCTCATCATCCTTCTGGCCATGTGTCCATGCAGAAGGGCTCAGCTTTCCAATTGTCATCTGCCCACCCCACGCCCACTCTCTCCCTGAACACTTCAGTACCCAGCGGGGCTCAGCTGCCCTGGCCTATGGGTACAGACAAGCCTGATCCCCATGCTGGGCTCCATTTGCAGGGGGCAAGAGGGGCCAGGAACACAGCCAGGTGGTAAGTGCCAAGTGGCCTCAGCTCTAGGTCCTCATGTCCCGCCAGGTGCTGCTGGCCTCCTGACCATCATCAGCAAGGGCTGCAGGTCAGACTGCGTGGACGACGCTCAGGACTACTACGTGGGGGAGAAGAACATCACGTGCTGTTCCACGGACCTGTGCAACTTCAGCAGGGCCCACTCCCTGCAGCCCATCTCCGCCACCCTGGCGCTTCTCACCGCACTGGGCAGCCTGCTGTGCTGGGTCCCAGGCCAGCTGTAGGCTCCAGGAGTGCCCCACCACAGCCCCCACACCGTCTGCCCAGCTAGGGTGGCCCTGGTTCATGAAAGCGGGTCCTAACACCATCTTGGCCTCTGCCCTCTGGTCCTCCTGTGGTTCCTTCCTGGACTCCTGCCCACTGGCTGCATAGGCTGGGCTCTGGTGACACAGACCAGCCTCCAGATGGTCCCTCTAGCCGCCAGCCCAACCTCCCCATCCTTAACCCTCTGCTCAGGCACCTCTTCCTCCAGGAAGCCTTACTTGCCCACTTGCCTCTCCGTGAGCTGAGCCAGGTCTGGTCTGTGGTGTTCCTGCACCAGCAGGGACAGGCACCGGCAGGGCCCAGCAGAGGCCAAGATGAACTGGGTTGAGTAGAACTAGGGTCTATGGGAGTGGTGTGAGGTTCTGGAAGCCTCAAGAGATGGAACCTGGAGGCCTGGAGGGAGGGACCAGACCCCTATATCCATGGGGGTCCATGAGCAGAAGTGCTGGCACACAGTAGGCACTTAATAAACTCCTATTGGATAAGCTGGAGACCTTCTGTCCTTGCATGCCCCTGGGGTTGGGGTCGGGGGCCAGCACTGTGTCTGGACCTCCCAGGCCCAGGCCCAGGTCTGTGGCCCTGACTTCACGGCTACAGCTCCCACCTCTCAGGAGCAAATGTGAGGCCCCTAGAAGGAGGCTTCAAGGCAGGACAGTGTCTATAAGGGATCTTGACCAGCTGTGCAGCCTCCTACATGTCAAACCTCTCTGAGCCTTAGGTGCTCATCTGTGACCCCACCCTGCTGTGAGGATGGGCCCAGGAAATTCATGGGAAACAGAGGCTGGGTGGTGGGGGGCTGCTGCCACAAGTGCCTTGCCGCCCCTCTCCCCCCTTGGCCTGCTATGAGCCTCTCTGATTTTTAAATTTGTTATTTGTAAGAGCTCCACTCCCACAGTAAAGTGTTCAAACACTGCAACAGTGTCCCCAGGGACAGGCTGGCCTCCCCCACCCCAGCCCACAGGTCCCGTCCCTGCTCTACGGTACCCCATTACGCCTCTGGGGCCTCCTCTGGGAGGTTCTGTGCCATGCGAGCATCCCCTGCACCTAGAGTCCAGGGCCTGCTAGGGGTCCCCTCCCACTCCTGAGAAAGCCTCTTTGAAAGTGCGCCAGCCTCACTATCTCAGGCCTTGGGGACAGCCTGTGCTCTGGGTGGGACCTGCTCAGGGTGCAGCCTCAGAAGCACTGGAGCCACAGGGGCTCAGAGAGGAAGTGGGTCTGGTCACCCACAATGCATACTGAACAGAACTGGAACCCGGACCCTGGAGCTCTGAGCTGGGGGTGGGGTCAGTTGAGGGCAGGGCCACATGGAGGAAGTGGCAGCCTGGAGGCTCACCCTGCATGTGACCTCAGGTCAGGTGGGAGCTTCCCTTTGGAGCACTGGGTGGCCTGAGGCAGTGGTTTCTGAAGGGTATGCCTTTCCCAGGCTAGCAGTGGAGTGACCCCAAGTGCTGGTTCCCTCTACCCCTAGTCCCCAACCAGGCCTAGCTTGCCCAGCTTCACCTTCTGCCACACCCATTCAGCACAAAGACCAACCTTGGCCTGGGGCCTGGGTCTAGAGGCAGGCCTTTGTTTTCCAGGCGGGTGCTGCAGACCTGGAGAGCCCAGGCAGAACTTTGCATCCATCAAGGTTCCGGTGCAAGACCTGGGGCTGGAACTTAGGCCAACAGCAGCCTTCAGCCTGTGCTTCTGCCTGCACAGATCTCCTGAAGCCATCAGCCCAGGCGGGGTGCAGAGAGCAAGGGCAGCTGCCTGGAGATCACCGATGACCCTGGTGTGGGATGCTGGTACCCTGCACTGTCCAACCTGCTGAGCACCTGCTGTTCCAGGTGCTGTTGCAGGCCCTTCCCACATAGCAGTCCCCTGGTGTGGCTAGGTTCTCTCACCTCCCAGGTCCCAGGCCCTACAGGGCAGTGGAATCAGGTGAAGCACCCGACAGCAGCCAAACCTAGGGGGGTCCTTCTCCCTGGGGTTGAGGTCCAGACATATGAGGTGTGTCCCGGTGCTATAGCCCACTGGGGCTCTGCATGCTGGGGGTATGCAGGGTACAGCAGGCAAAGGGTCCCCACATCCTATCCCAGAACTTCCTAACATTTGAATGATTCGGGCCAGGTGAGAGAGGACCCTTCGGGGCAGAGGCCTCACTGTCACCTGAGGCTGTCTCTGACCTCCCGAAATCACCAAGCATCTGAGCTGAAGACCTGTGGGAATAGCCCTACCCCTTCCCTACACAAGGACCCTGCTCAGGTCACATAGCACATTAGGGACACAGGGCTGACAGGGACTCACATCTCCAAGGCATGGACCAGCCAGCAAGGGCCACCTGTAGGAGCAGCCCAGGCCCACGCCCTGGGTCACAGGGCCTCTTTTGTTCTCCATCTGCTCTGGGTCAATCAGCCAACCTGAGGCAGGATCTGCCTGCCCACATCCGCCTCTCCTCCTGCATTGCCTCACCTGTAGGAACTATAGAAAGAAAAAGAAAGCCCAGAACCTACACCCTCAAACCCTAGAGTGGTATCTGTCAACATTTTAATATCCTTTGTGTACTTCCTATGCAAATATACGCAGATGAACAGTTTCAACCCATGTGTCTGGAACACAGTACATATCTTGTTTGGTAAATTGTTTTTTGCTTGTTTTTTTTTTTTTTTTTTTTTTTTAAAGAGATAGAGCCTCACTCTGTCACTCAGACTGGAGTGCAGTGGCATGGCCATAGCTCATTGCAACCTTGAGCTCCTGGGCTCAAGAGATCCAAGTAGCTGGGCAGCTAATGTTGAATTTTGTTTTAACATAAAGGTGGTATCTCACTTTGTTTTCCAGGCTGGTCTCAAACTCCTGGGCTCAAGCGATCCTCTTGCCTTGGCCTCCCAAGTGCTGGGATTATAGGCGTTAGCCACCATGCCCGGTGGGTAAACTGTTCTTTTAGTCGCTGTATTTTCAGACAAAGAGCCTCATCCTTTTTTGTGATGGCTGGCACTCCCTTGAATGGGTGGACATTTTTAGTTTTTAAGATGCCACTCCCTGAGCAGCTCCTAGACACCCTCCCCTGTGTGCCTGTCTACACTAAACCAGGCCTCCAGGGATATCCCCAAGTAGACACCTGTGACCTGGGGCTGGGGTTAATCTAATCTTCTCCTTCCCCTGGGGACATTGGCACAGCTGGGACTGCTCCCAACCTGTTTAGGTGCTCAAGGGCTGGGACGAGTGGGCTTCCCCTAGGTCAGCGATGGTCCAGCTCCGTGAGAAGGGTGGGCATCCTCACCCTCGAGCACATGGGCATCTGTAGATCTTGCCCACCCTCCCAAAATGTGGAGTGGACAGCCACAGTGGGATGCCTCCATGGACATTCTGTAAGTTCTCCTCCTCCCCTGGCCAGGCCAGGGTTGCAGAGAACAAGGGCAGCTGGAGTGGGCAGGTCAGCTCGCTGCTCACAGCTCACAGCTGGAGGGGCAATGTGTGAGGGTGGGCACGTGTGGGGGCTGTAGCCATCTACAGGGCTTCGTTTCTTCCTCCCCCCACTTTACTACCTTTCTCCCTCCTCCCCCACTCCATCTCTCCCTGGCTGCCCTCCTCCTTGCATCCAGACTATTCCCTGAGGTGGATTCCCCTCCTCTGTTTCCTCAGCCAAGCCAGTGGACCCAGCTGCAGGAGTCCAGCCAGACAGGAAGAGGTTCTAAAGCTCTGGGTGGAAGTTGTCCTAGAGA
Organism: Perodicticus potto; assembly: GCA_963574655.1. Lineage (NCBI taxonomy): Eukaryota > Metazoa > Chordata > Mammalia > Primates > Lorisidae > Perodicticus > Perodicticus potto. Next base: position 64,499 of record CAUYRH010031998.1, read on the forward strand.
TACCTCAAAGAGTCTCTCTGTGGGCCAAGAAATCCTCAGCACTGTCCTGGGAGAGCTTTAAAGTGTAAGGTTTTGCCCAAGTCCCCACAACCCACCTACCTGGCAAAGGCCTTGGGGGTGGGGTGACCCAGGCTAGGGGCCTGGCTCTGTGCTGCTACCTGTGCTCCTGGCCCAGAGACAAGGCCACTGCCTGAATGATGGGGCACTCAGCAGACTCCAGAAAAGACATGTGCCCCTAGGCCCAGCCCTACTCCCAGCTCCAGCCTAGGCAGACATGTACCCAGAGAAAGAGCCCTGCAGTCAGCTGCAGAGCCACCACCCCTAGAGGCACCACCTCCTTTTTATGCACCCGAGTCTCCTGGGCTGAGTGGGAGACAGGTATCCCCTGATTATGTAGTGGTGAGGTCAGTGGACCGAGAGGCTCGGTGGGAGAGACAGGAATAGGGAGCATGTGTGTTCATGTGGCATTTGGTAAGGCTTGGAGACCAGGACAGATGTTAAACAACTCTTAGGCAGAAGCTAACTGGAGGGGCTGGTAACTTCAGGCAGGAACAACTTCTCTGCCACCTTACATGAACTTTGGCTAATCACAGTATCATTTGCATTGTGGTTTTGTAATTTCTCTGCTCTTGAAATCACTGTGATAGTTCCAAAACAACCATCTAAAGTATGAAAATGAGAGGGAACTCAATTCCAGGAATTACTATCCCAATTCTCAGTAAAAGCCTTGAATACTCCTCCCCTCAATTAGTAAGACTAAAAAGATTTCAGACCACCTCCTCCCAGTGTAGCTAAAGGGCCTGCCCACTCTCCCTCCAAGAGTGTATGTGGGTTTTCCATAAAAGCTTTACCTTGCTTGGCTTACATGGTGTGTTTTGAAATTCTTTTCCTGAGGAACCCCCAGTACTTGAACACACACACACTTGGAGGTGGTAACAGCAGGACTAGAGGATGCGGGAAGAGGGTGGAGGTCTTTTAGGCTCTGCGCTGGTTTCTCAGCTGCCAGCCTGCACCGACATCTCCAGGGCTAGGCTTCCAGCTGTGGGTCCCTCTGCAGCAGGCAGGGACATAGTGGGCAAAGTGGGTGACTAGGAGGCTGTATTCTTTGAGCAACAGCCTTTGGACTCAAAGTGTACATCCCAACTTTCTTCATCTTGAGGGGCTGCCCCTCCTAGGGGACAGAGGCCTCAGCACTAGGACAGGGGTGCTCCAGGGTCCAGTGTCAGCAGGACAATGTAAGGCCCTTCTTAGGTCAGGACAGTGAGCTCCCAGCTCCTATCCAGCAGATGAGCGGATCCAGGAACCCAGGAAAGCCAGATCCCACTCTGCCACAGCTGCTGGCCCCAGAAGCAAAGCTAGAGAAAGAAAGAATACAGCTTCTGCCCTTGACAATGACCAAGGCACGCTCAGCAGCCTCGGAGCTGTGTGTGGCGCTGCCCCAGGGGGCGCCTCTTTGGAGGACCAGCAGGAGCTCTGTCACCCAGCTTGGGCTCAGTTTGTGGCCCGCTGCCCAAAAGCCTTCTCAGACCTAACCCAGCAGACTCTGGCACCCGCACATGCTGTCATCTAGAGCCCTGGGGCTGGCAGCCTTGCCGCTCAGCCTCGCAAGCAAGAGGGACAGGAGGCCTCCCGAGCCCCAAGTGTCCCGCTGCTGAGTCTCTTTCACCTACCCGGCTCCTTCCTCCCCTTGGGTTTCCTGAGGAACAGAGGCTGGGAATGCTTGGGAACAAGAATGGCGACAGTGGTGTTAGCGGATATTTAGGGGGTTGGAATAGGGTTACAGGCTGGGACTGAAAATGCGCTTTGGGGCCAGATCGCGATTCGTCCAGAACCGCTACAAACGCCCTGGGCCGTGCTCCTCGGGGTGGGAAGGCCTGAGAGGTGTGTAGCGGAGCCACTGGGGACCAGAGTGTGTCCCATTGTCCTTGCAAAGTCTTGCAGGTTAGGTCGGAGAAGTGCTGGACCCTTTGACTTAGCTGAAACGTCTGCGGTGGGACCGCGTCTGCAACCACAGCAAGGGACGCGCGAGCGATCGGGTGTAGAGGAGGCAGAGACGCGGCACACAGCCCAGTTGCACCTGCAGCGCCAGGAGCGGCCGCCAGATGCCGCTGTGATGCCAAACGCGCCCCACCCCGTCTGAGGAAAGCAACAGCGGCGCAGGCCCGGGAGGCGGGACGGACCATTGAGGGCGCGGAGACGGGGGAAGCCGTGGGTGTGCCTCCCCTCAGCCGGCTCTGCCACATGGTTTGCTCCGGCCCCCGCTGCGCCTGCTGGGGCGCAGTGGGGCCAGAGCAAACGAACGCCGGCGCAGCGGGCAACGGCTGGGCAACGAACGCCGGCTCAGCGGGCACCGGCCGGCACTGGCGCAAGTAGGCTACGCCCTGCCGCCGCGATGCTGGGGCTGCTGGTGGTGTTGCTGGCCCTGGCGCTCGCCTTCTTCGCGCTACTAGATGGCTGGTACCTGGTGCGCGTGCCCTTGGCCGTGCTGCGCGCCCGCCTACTGCAGCCGCGCGTCCGCGACCTGCTGGCGGAGCAGCGCTTCCCCGGCCGCGTGCTACTCTCGGACTTGGACCTGATGCTGCACATGAACAATGCGCGCTACCTGCGCGAGGCCGACGTGGCGCGCGCCGCGCACCTGACCCGCTGCGGTCTGCTTGGGGCGCTGCGAGAGTTGGGTGCATACTCTGTGCTGGCCGCCTCGTGCGCGCGCTACCGCCGCTCTCTGCGCCTGCTGGAGCCCTTTGAGGTGCGCACCCGACTGCTGGGCTGGGACGACCGAGCCTTCTACCTGGAAGCCTGCTTTATTAGCCTGCGTGACGACGCCTTCGTGTGCGCGCAGCTGCGCTTCAGGCTGCATGTCGTGGGCACCTCGCCCGAGCGCGTAGTGCAACACCTTTGCAAGCGCATGGTGAGCAGCCCCGGCCCCATGCACGATCCTGCAGGATCCAGTGCCTCCTGGTCCCTGGCCTCCTCCCTAGAGGACGGTCTACTGCTTGCACCTCTTTGGGGTGTCCCGTCCCACCCCATACCACCCCTGCCCTTTTCTCTGGAAGGAGGGCCTTTCTGATGCCCTGGGGATTCCCAGGGTCCCTGAATCAACACTTCATAGTCGGACTCAGCGTGCTTCTCTCTTGCGGTTTCTTAGCCTGGTTGTTCACAGTTTCATGTTCCTCCTTCCCCTCTTCCAAAACGAGACCAGACCAGGTCTGTCCTAGGGTGCAAGTCCTGGTGGTACTGCGTGGCCTGGCGTGCTGAACCACTCTCTCTCTGGTTCTGACCGGAGGCTGGAGGAGAGTGGTCGGTCAGAGGAGGTTGCTGAGCATTCCTTAAGACCTGAGACCTTCCACACAGCTTCTAACTGAGGGGCTAGGTTTCAGTCACCTGGTTTCAGGTTAAAGGACTAGGTCCTGGAGAGCTGCAAGCTTTCCTGCTGTTCTCCTGTTGGAGACGGCCACGTGTCTGCCTAGCAAGAGCCTGACTGCAAGGCTCTTCCCCAGGGTCTGCTTCTCCTAGCATGGCAAAGCTTGTTACAGCATGGCAGCTGGGACCCTGGGGATGGCCAGGATGGCCACGGTTGCCAGGGCAGGCTCCTGCCACAGGCATGTTTTTGAAAAGTTGCCTGAAGCCTCCAGGGGAGAAGCCAGGGTCTGCCTGCCCCTGGTGTGCCCCCAGGTGGGATGCTGCCTCTCTGGCCTCGCACAGGCATCTCCCAAGTAGAGGAAGGACAGAGTCTCACCTCAGTCATGAGAGATTATATCAGGGGTGGGGAAACCGAGGGTCCAAGACAGGATGGCAACCTGCCGGGGCCAGGTCCTTGTCTTTTGTCTTTGTAGAGTTAGGGAAACCCCAAAGAACCTAGATCACTCTCTGTCCCTGCAGGGCAGGGCAATGCTGGGTTCTGTGTCCCTTTGTGTCAGGAGTCCAGGAGGGGGCGGCCATCGCGGTCATGCATGGGCTGGTTGGTGAGGGGGCCAAGACCACTGCACAGCAAGGACAGAGTTGAAGAGGTGGAGCTTATGGCTTGCTGACTCCCAGGACTGCTGCAGGTCAAGGGTTTCTAGCCTGAGCCCGGGTGGCTGGGGGTCCCATGCCAAGTGGCAGGTATGGTTTGAGGCAGGCTGAGTCCAGGCCAGGGTCCTGTGTGCTGAGAGGCTGGCCTGGGGTGCTGAGGCCAGGGAAGGAGAGCGGGGCTAGAACCAGACATTGGTGCTGGGACTTTCCGTGGGGGCCAGGCAGTTCCTCCTTCCTGATCCCAACCCTTCTGCACAGGCCCAGGCCTTAGCTCAAAGCACCTCTGTGTGGCCACCTACCCTGAGGTCTGGTGGGCATTTGCCTGGCCACGCTCCTCATATTGGAATCCTCAGCACCCATCTGCAAAGCCTCTGACTCCTCAGGCCTGACCCAGAGTCATGCTGCCATCACCACATGGTGGCTGTGTGTGCAGGAGGAGGCAGCTGGTACAGCCAAGCAGGAGGGCTGGGAATGACATGGCTGGGCCTAGAGCTGCCCTGGAGATCAAGTCCAGGGCCCTTGGTACACTCTCTGCAAGCTCCAGCCTGCACTCTCAGGGGAGAGTGGCTCCTGTGCCATTCCCCCTCCACCCCTTCACCCCTGCCACTGGCTCCTCTGGGTCTTCTGTCATCCTCCAACCTGCCAGCCTCAAGGCTTTTGCCTGGGCTCTGGGAACAGAGAGGGCTCACATGACCTCCCTGTGGAGATGAGCCTGGCAAAGGCAGGGTTGTGTGGAGAGAGCTCTGATGGTGGAATAACAAGCACAGGAGGGGGGAAGGGGTCTGGGGCCCAGCCAGGATGAGTAGAGGAAAGCGGGCTCCTGGAAGGTCACAGACTAAGAAGTAGCATGGGCAGAGGACCAGAGGAGGGAGGCAGCAACCTGGAACCTGCTTGCCCACAGCACTGCATGACCCATGGGAGCCTCACCCTCTTATCCTCTGCAGGTGGAGCCGCCTGAGCTGCCAGAAGACCTGCAGCACTGGGTCACCTACAACAAGGCCAGCAGCCGGCTGCTCTGCGCGGAGAGTGGGCTCAGCAGTGCCAGCAAGGACCAGTGACCGCTACCTCTACATCCAGCCCACCCTGCCTGTGAAATGAGCAGGCCCAGCTGGGCTCTCCGGGAGCTAGAGTGGCCCCTACCCAGCCCCCTTCATCCACTGAGCTCCCCAGTTATTGACACCCCTCTGTGGTGGGCAGAAGATGGGGGAGTATTAGTACCCTCACTCAGGTGGGGATGGAGGGGCAGGAGGCCCAGCCCAGCCCTGCAGTGAGGCTGTGCTTCTGTGGCCTAGGTGGGGAGGACAGGCCAAGAGCACAGTGGCCTGAGTACATCCCTGTCAGCTGCTGGGAGGGGCAGGGCCAGGCCAGCACAGCACTTGCCAGCCTATTCCCTCTGGTGTCCTTTGAGGTGAGGCAGGCCCAGGGTAGAGTCTGGGTGGTCAGATGCCTGGCTAGAGGCAGACCAAAGGCAGGAAGGAGGATTGGCTGGCATGTGCCAGTAGCATTCAGCCTTACCCGAGTCCCCTGGTGTAGCCTCTGCCGTCTTTCCAGGTGGCTGAAAGGGGTCATTTGGCACAGGGCTCCCTGCTGGGTGTCCTGGTCAGAGTGGGAACAGAGCAGGGGCTGAACTCTGGTGGGTGCCCATCAGGGCTGTGCTCTATAACCTTGGGTTGGGCCCTTCCCTCTGGACTGCAGCATCTCAGGCATCTATCTTCCCATGAGAACTGTCCCTGCTCTGAGAACTGTTTCCCTAGAAGGCTGGTGGGGGTATCTTCTTCGCCCCTCTACCTTCTGTTTTATAGGCCTCTTGTCAGCTGCCGAGTCATATCTTGCTCTAGTAGCCTGTCCTGGCAGCTGATGGGGACACCAGGCAGCTGGGATGCTGACCAGGGCTGCCTGCTCCTGCCTAATCCCTGGCCTTAACAGCTGGAGAAACTGAGGCCACAGTGGGGGCTTGTCCCCAGCCAGACACTCTGGCCAGTGCCCCCAGCTCCCAGAGAGGGGATGCCCTGTCTAGCTGGAGGGCTGAGGCCCAGGACCCTCGGTGTGGGGATCACTGCATGCCCACTCAGGCCCTGTGCCACCCACACTGACTCCCACCAGCCCAGGGCAAGACAGCAGCTGGACCCAGAACTGCCTTGCTGCCCCCTCAGGAGCCCTGCTTAAGCCAGAGCCAGGAGTTGCAGGGATGCCCCTGACATCCCCTTTGCGTCCACCCTCCCCACCCCCAGTTCTTGCTGCTGCTGTTCTTGCCTTAAAGCCACTTGGGAATGGCAATCTTTTTGTCTTATTTAAGGAAAGCTTGAGATTAAAGGGTTTTCAAATGCAAGCATGCCTGGAAGGCCTCCTTTCTGACTGCCCCTTCCCCTCAGGGGCCGTTCCCAGGATGTGTTTCTGATGTGGGGGCTGTGCAGACTTGTCAGGCTTGTCAGGCTCCTTAGGCTCCTTGAGCTCAGGGGTCAGGCTCACAGGGCAGGACTTGTCTGCATCCACAGAACCTGAGACTGAGGCTGGGAAGGGGGTGCCCAGGGGCCCCTGCTGGCACTTCTCTCCTGGACCCCAGCCCTTGAGCCTTTCAACCCCCATCCACAGATGCCCAGTCTGAGCTCCAGGAGCCTGAGGGCAGGGTGGGGGAGCAGTTGGGGCTGAGATCAATGGACCTTGGTGGGAGGGGTGGGCTGTGAGTTGAGGGGCTGTTCCACAGGGTCTTTGAGGAGAGCAGGGAGAAGTGGGATTCCTGGACGTAACCTCAGGTGAGGGGGATGAGGGCCATATCTATACTCTGGCCTGCTGCCCAAAGAGTGGGGCAGGGAAGAAACAGGTAATTGGAAAGAGCTGGATTTAAATCAGGCATTCCGTGATGGGGGAAGTAGGACTGAAGATGGGGCTGCAGCCAAGAGGGTGAGCCAGAGCCTCTGCCCCACCCCCCCTGGGTCCAGAGGACAAGTTTCCAGGGAATTCCAGACAGGAAGTAGTGGGCGTACATGATGTTCGGTATAGGCTGGTCCAGCCAGTGTCCCTGGAACCTGGGGTGGGGCGCCTCAGCCTTGTTTAGCACCATATGAAGATGTCCTCATGGGTCCCTGGCTCAGCAGCTGTCCCCAGGCAATGAAGGGCACGCCTGCCTGGACATGGAGTCCTAGGCTCAGTGGTTGGACTGAAAGAGCAAGAGTAACTCCATTTTGTAGATAGCAGCGGCTGCTTTCAGTCTATCAAAGCCAAGCAGGGTGCTCACCCCGCCTGCAAGATAGAAGCCCCTGCTTTTGGTCTATCAAGGCCAAGCAGTGTGCTCACCCTGCCTGCAAGATAGCAGCCCCAGCCGAAAAACATACTGTCTGATACAAGCCCAACTAATAGGCGTAAAAAGTATCTTAAAGTAGCCAATCATGGGCGGCGCCTGTGGCTCCTCGAATAGGGCGCTGATCCCATATACCAAAGGTGGCAGTTCAAATCCAGCCTCAGCCGAACTGCAAAACAGAAAAATAGCTGAGCGTTGTGGCAGGCGCCTGTAGTCCCAGCTACTTGGGAGGCTGAGGCAGGAGAATCGCCTAAGCCCAGGAGTTGGAGGTTGCTGTGAGCGGTGTGACACCACAGCACTCTACCTAGGGCCATAAAGTAAGACGCTGTCTCTACAAAAAAAATTAAAAAAAAAAAAAATAAAGTAGCCAATCATACTCACCACAGCCTGGAAATTCCCTACCCCATTAGTAACCGCAATAAAACCCCCAGCAACCCAGGGGTTGGGGTCCTCAGCACACTCCCGTTGCGATGGGTAAACTGAGGGCCCAGGCTCGAGCTTGAATAAAGGCTCTTTTGCTTTTGCATCGAGTTTGTCTCCCTGGTGGTCTTTGGGGATTACGTGATCTGGGCACAATAGGACTAAGGAAGAGTGTGCCCATATGAGTGTGTTGGGGGGTTGTGCATAGTGGCTGGGTCATGAAGATGGTTGAAGGCGGCACCCTGAAGGCCTCTTGGGCTTTTCTGTCAGTGCAGGAGCTAAAAAAACACGGCAGGGGCCCAGGGACCAGCTTGGCAGAGGGTTTAAGGCCAGTGGACTCTTCTTGGCTTTTGGATTTGGAGGACAGTCTAACCACTGAGCAGAGGAGGGACCCCGCTGAGTCTGGGGCATTGTTCCAGGGTGATGGGTCTGGCCTGGGTCAGGGAATGGGCAGCTGGGACTCGGAAATGAGACAGTGCCTTGTTTTTCCAGCAGGACCCAGTCTGATCCCACAGGCTTGCTGCTCCGGAGAAGTTAAGGGAAAGTGACTGCTTCCACCCATGCCCACGGGGTGGGCCCTGCTATCTTCCCTGTGCCTCCCATGGGCTGACAGCTGCAGGACAAATGTCAACTCCAGGAGCCCCACCCCCTGTGGGTGTCTGGGGTCTGCACAGTGTCCAGGTGCTGGTGAAGCAGTCCCTAGAGACTCCTGCCCTGGGGGAGGGGGCAGTGTATGCCCTGAGGGCCAGGTGGACAGAGCCTGGGCTGCTTTGGTGGGGTGTCCTCAGGCCCACACTGGGGCAGCTGTCTGTTGCATTGCTGGCTGAAGCACCTGCCTCCTGGGCCCACTCAGCTGGCTGGTCACTGCTGTGTCCCCTTCCATAAAGACCCGAGGATGCAGACCCCCTGCACAAGGCTTTGATGGGTGGGGTGCAGCTCTGCCTAGCACCCACCTCTAGAGTTCCTTGGGATCTTGGGACAGCAGGAAGTTGGCCACCTCATAGACAGGGAAACAGAGACCAGGACAGAGAGTTCCCAGCATGGCCAGGTGGCTCAGTGAGGCCAACCAAAAGGACTGACGTGTCCTGGGCTAAGACAGCCCCACCTGTCTGACTTCTCTGCCCAACACCAGGGGACCTAAGGGAGAAGGAGACTTTCCTTCGGCTTAGGTTCTGGTCTGGGAGGTGGTGGGGCTAGTTAGCAGGAGTTTTGCAGACTTTCCCTATCTGTGAAATGGACCCAAAAGGCACTGGATGAGACATGGCCAGCTCTGTGCTTCTTGGTACCCAGGAAGGACAGAAGTCATCTTGACCCTTGCCTTATTTATTTTCTATGAGTTTGGGAGACAGAGGGCAAAGAGCCCCCCTGGCATGCTTCTCTCCCCTTGGGGCCCTTGAGTGGCACAAGGAGGCTTGTGGGCACAGCTGGCCACAGGCAGAGCCAGGCCCCATCAGGAAAGGAGGTGCCAAGGAGAGCCTTCGCAGCCTTCCACCCTCACGAGTTGCAGAGGTCACGGAAGCAGCAGAAGACTGGGTGGGCATCCCCGATGCCGTCGGGGTCAGTGGCAATGCAGGAGCTGGAGCAGGAGCGGGTCACCATGGGGCTCTGGTTGAAGGGGTACTCTGCAGGGTGGGCCAGTGTCAGAGCTGCAGCCCTGCCCACCCCTGCACTCCCTGTGCCCTTGGCTTTGCCCTTCCTGCTGCGTACAACCCTTCCATGCCATCCCCATTCCATGGGTTGGGTCTGGAGAGTGCTCCACGTCTAGCTCCCTGACCGATGGGGACATGTTCACGAATAGACCCCCAGCCCCTCACACATCTGCAGCACCAGCCCTAGGCAACCCAGGCCAGAGGCTGAGGCAACAGCACCTACCAGTGTGTGACAGAGCTGGAACCTGAGTCCCACTGAGGACCTCTGCCCCACCCCATCCCCAGTGCCTGGTGCCCCAGAGTGGGTCCCTAAGGGGCAGTAACCCCCTAAGCTTCATGGGCCTTCTCTAAGGTGGGGAAGTCCACCCTGCCCTTCCCACCCACCACCTCTCAGGCCCAGAGGGCCAGGTGGACAGCTGGGGCAGCTGCATAGGCCCAAGGACACCCCATCAAAGCAGCCCAGAGAAGCAATAGCAGGATGAGGGAGGCATTTGGGAGAGTGCACCCCAGGACTGCTGGAGGCCCCTGCCTCACCTGATTCCACCGTCACCAGCGTGGTCTTGCAGGCTGTGTCCTCTGGCTTGCAGTGGGTGATGGTCTTGCATGAAGCAATGGCTGTGGGCTGCTCACAGTTGTAGCACCTGAAGGCCTCACCTGGGCAAGGGGTGGGGACAGAACCTCAGCACCCGGCCGTGAGGCCCATCCTGGTACCCGGAGGAAGAGGCTGAAGGAGACTCGCTGGTGCCTTCGAGGCTCTCTGGCTGACTGACGGCTTGACCTCCACATCCCTCCTCTGAGCCTCAGTCTCCCTTGCTAGAGAATAGGGCCATGATTCCTGGCTCTAGGACCTACAAGACTCATTGAGAATGGGGACAAGAAGCTCCAAAGGGGTCCTGAGGAGGCCTTCAGTCCGCTAGGAAGTGAGCAGACAGGTGCAGAGGCAAGGCCATGTGCGGCCCACTCACCACAGCTCATGCTGCAGGCTGCCATGAACAGCAGCCGCACAGCCCAGCAAGGGCCCATCCTCTGCGCTCTGGAGCTAGAGGCGGCTGGCCTCACATCGAGATTTATACCTACCCAGCCCCTTGGACAGCTGCTCCTGGGCGGTGGCAGGAGCCAATCTGTGAGTCAGTAGAGTGTCACAGGGAGGCAGCCACCTGAGCCATTGTCACTCACCAGCTGGGGGGGGGGGAGGGCGGAACCTAGGAGCCCAGTCTGAGGACCATGGCCCTGCCTTCTGCTTGCACACCTCCAGCTCTGGAGAACTCATCCCTCTCCAGACATGCCCTGTCTCTTAGCTCTGATAGAGAAGGCACATCCTGCTGAGCTCAGACTGACCCTCTGATAGGCCCCCATGTCCTGGCTGGGCCCCTGAGGTTCACATAGGTAACTATGTCTGCCACATAGGTGCACTTTAAATGGGGGAACGTATGATATGTGAATTATATCTTGACGAGGCTAGATATAGATTTATTTCCATAAAAAAAGAAATAACAGTATTTTACAAGTACTATATTATAATACCATTTTTTGATTAACAAGTTAACCTATTAATACAAATCACATCTGAGCATCTTGGCATGTTTATAATGTACTCGACCTCTAGTCTGGGGGACACTTAAGACCCAGGTCCAGGATGGCCTTGGCCCTTGCTGCCCAGACCCTGCCTGGTGCTCCTTCCCTGTAGCCTGCCTGACCCCAGCAGGAAGCCCACAAAGGAACTGCATCTGGCCAAGACCACTGCCCTCCAGACCCAGACCCCTCTGCCTGGTGTACCCCTGATACACATGCCCACAAAGTAGAGAGCAGTGTGGATAACTGAGGGCCTGGTGAAGTGTCGGTTGGGTGTGGTGTGGGCCGGCGAGGCCTCTCATCACTGCTGGCCTCTTCCCTGCTAATAGCCTGTCGGCCAAGCCTGAGTTTCTCAGTTTTAGGTCCCTGACCACAGGGCTCTGCCACTCTCCTGGCCTGACAGTTTTGTCTGACCTTCATGGCTCTCCTCCCACTGAACATTTTGTGCCCATGCCTTTTCTTCCTGGGCCTTCCAAAGAGCACACTGTATCGTCCCTTACCCAATGCCTCACTCTCCCTGTGCTACAAGGCCTGTCTAGTTTCTCCTGCTCCACAGCCCTATCTGGTATGCTGGCCTCTCAGGTTTCCCTATCCTCCAAGGTCCTAATGAGGGCTATGTGGACGGATGGATGGATGGATGGATGGATTGATGGATATATAGATGGATGGCGTGATGGTTGAGTGGATAGATGGATGGTTGGAGGAATGAATGGCTGGATAGGTGGGTGGGTAGATGGATGATATTCGAGAGTGGATGGTGGAGAGAGGAATGTAGGGATGGGAGAATTCAAGGACAGAGGGATGGGTGGCTAGAGAAGTAGGGGTAGACAGGTGGATGGTGAATGGGCCCTGATGAAGCAGAATGGGATGCTGGATGGGGCGTTAGGCTAGTGCCCATGTCGAAGGCCTGAATTTTAGGCTTGGCCTTGCTGCTGTCTCCATATATGGCCTTGGATGGCCCCTTTGTTTCTCTAGACCCTTGTTTTTCAACCTTTTTTAAATCTCACGGCACACTTGAACCTGTAGTTCAACTTACATGGAACACTTAAATTATGTTGATCAAAAAAAAAAGAATGTATTTACTGTGCTTTGAACTTCTTTTGAAAATTATTTATTTACTTTTAAAAAATATGTTGCTTTTTTTTTTTTTTTTTTTCTGAGGCAGAGTCTCACTCTGTCGCCCTGGGTTAAATTCTGGGACATCATCATAGCTCACAGCAACCTCAAATTCTTGGGCTGAAGTGATCCTCTTGTGTCAGCCTCCTGAGTAGCTGGGACTACAAGCACCCCCCACCACACCTGGCTAATTTCTCTATTTTTCTTTTTTTTTTTTTTCACAAATAGGATTCTTTATTTGTCATTATTAAAAGCCTGAATTTTAGACCGATTCTTGGACTGGTGGTTCATATCCATTAGCTCGTTCAGCTTTAGCACCTGTCTCATCCCCAGTAGCTTTTCCAGAACTACGACCTTCACCAAGAAGCTCCATGAGTTTTTCCAATTCAAACTTGGGTTTCTTCAGCATTTTTACTTTTCTAACGAAGACATCATGGAGAGGATAAATAGATTGGCATGCCTTTTCTATGTCTTTTCCAATGCTATCTGGAATCAATTTATTGACTTCTTTCAAGTCATTCGTCTGCACCTCTCTGGTCATGATTTCCATCATTTTCTTTCGGATTTGCCGAACCTGTTGGTGCTGGGCATAAGAGGTCTTCCGTATCTGATTGTTGCGTTTTTTAGTAAAACCAACACAGAACAGACGAAGCAAATAACCATTGGTAGTCTTAACATCAACATGAGCTTCAATCATAGTCTGCCATTTTTTAACCATAGAACACATTTTGTCA
>CAUYRH010031999.1:0-42034 GCA_963574655.1 Perodicticus potto
GAGCTGGCGGGTTCGAATCCAGCCTGGGCCCGCCAAACGATAATGACGGCTGCAACCAAAAAATGGCCAGGCATTGTGGCGGGCGCCTGTAGTCCCAGCTACTTGGGAGGTGGAGGCAGGAGACTCACTTGAGCCCAGGAATTGGAGGTTGCTGTGAGCTGTGATGCCACAGCACTCCATCCAGGGTGACAGCTTGAGGCTGTCTCAAAAAAAAAAAAAAAAGACTCTGTCTTAGAGAACTAAAGAACAAAAGGGTCCTGACTGACCCTTAAGAGCCACCAGGACTAGGACATGGAAGCCAGTTTATAACCATATCCTGGTGAACCTGTGCTTAGAGTCAAGTGTGAACTCAAACATGCAGACCTGTCGCTGTGGGTTCTGAGATTATGAGCCAGGAGCTCCTCTTCTGGGTAGGGTCTGGACATGCACTGATGGTGATGTCCCCAACCCTAGATAACTTTGCACAAAGCACTTTACACATAAACCCTAAGATTTAGGTACAAAGCCTATCCCAATTCTACTTGGAGGAGCTCCAGTGCAGATGTTAGCTTGTAGTTAGATGTAACCTTAGGGTTACAGCTATTAAATTTCGGGGCTCCAAACTGAACCAGGTCTGTCTACATCTGCACTGTCCAGTGTGGTTACTCGCTAGTAATGTGAGCCTGTGAGGGTGAACTAAAATGAGAACTTGCAGTTCCTCAGATGTGCTAGCCACATACCAGTTGCTCAATAGTCAGTTTGGTTGGACAATACTGATTTACAGGGTATTGTGGCTTATGCCTTTGGGAGGCCTAGGCAGGAAGACTGCCTGAGCCCAGGAGTTTGACACCAACTTGAGCAACAGTCAATAGTGAGACCCCATCTCTATTTAAAAAGAAAAAGTTCTAAGGAACAGCACCTGCCTACAGCCTTAGGAGGGACTGGAGCTGTTCTTTGTAAGCAGGTTGTGTAGATTTGTTCTAAGGTGTGGTTATTTATTTATTTATTTATTTATTTTTTTGAGACAGAGTCTCACTTTATCGCCCTTGGTGGAGTGCTGTGGTGTCACACAGCTCACAGCAACCTCCAACTCCTGGGCTTAGGCGATTCTCTTGCCTCAGCCTCCCGAGTAGCTGGGACCACAGGCGTCCGCTACAACGCCTGGCCATTTTTTGGTTGCAGCCGTCATTGTTTGGCGGGCCCGGGCTGGACTCGAACCCGCCAGCTCAGGTGTATGTGGCTGGCACCTTAGCCCGTTGAGCCACAGGCACTGAGCCTGAGTTTTTATTCTTAAGGAGCAGTTTTGTCTCTAGGATTTGGGGAGGCAGATCTTCCTGGACTTCTCTTTGCCCCGAGAGGGGCAGCCCAAATAACCTCCTTTTTTTTCATAAAGGCCCCAATTTCCTACCTGATCCCATCCCCTCCCTTCAAATTGGGGATCCTCACTCTGTAATAAGAGAACATGAGAATCATCATAAAAGTTCATTTTGTTTTCTTTCGAACGAGGGTCTACTCTTGGCAAAAGGGGCCAGGGTGAATAGAGGTTTTGTTAAATATAAGAAGCATTTCTGAGGGCAGTCTTCTAAATACAACTTTTAAAAAAGGGGCAGACAGGGAAGGGAGAGAAGACTTTGTGGACAGAGCTTCAATAGCCCAGCCTTTATTCCTTAATCACTAGGGAAATTATAGGGGTGTAGATGAGGAATGGACAGATACTGGTAAGATATTTTACTTATATTAAAAAAAAGAAAATCTAAGCTTTTCAAAGAAAACAAAATTACAACAAAGCCAGCACCCAGATCTGAAAGATCTATTTAAACTAGCAAGAGAAACTAATCTTCACTTGTGGCTCCCACAGCAGCTTATTTCTGGTCCAGAACAGACCCTGGAGAATTGGTAGGTTTTGAAGAAGCCAGCCCCTTCCCTGCCCTGTTGCTCTGCCTGCCTGAGCCCATGCCAGCAATGTGACAAGGGAGAGTGTGGCCTGAGGGGGACAAAGGGCAGCAATCCTAGCAGGGAGCGACTAGTCTCCGTTTGCGGATACATGCCCAAATCCACTCTGGGGAGACCTGTTGGGCCTTGGAATTCTTGTCTCCGCTACCCAGCACATGTGTGGCTGAAGCCGTGTCAAATTCCTGCACCAGGTCCCCGTCAAATGCCACAAAGTAGCGTCTGAGACGACTGAAGTCCGGTGTGGAGGGTGGCAAGTGGAGCCGCACCCCAGTGAAGATGTCCAGCAGCACCTGCAAACGCAGAAGGGTCAGGGCAGGGTTGGCTGCACTGAGTGCAGACAGGTGTTCACCCCAGTGAGCAAAGGGCAGAGTAAGGAGGGAGCCCTGATTTAAAGGCACAAGTAGACAGTTTACCAGAGAAAAGGCATATGCATAAAATACTCCCAACCCTATAGTCACTCCAAATTACTAGGACTGATACTCCTCTCCATCCCTGCTTAGGGGAAAAGGAGAAGGACGAGATGGGCCCTGACATTTGGGACATGGAAATGAGAAAAGTATGTATCTCCAAGAGCCATCCAGTGGCTAGTGGTCAGACAGTGCTGGCTCTCCCCTGAAATCAAGCAGTCCACTATGCACAGCTGGCCAGACCAAGGGGCCAGGTGTCCTGCTCATTATTGTGGATGAGTTCAAGGGCTTCAGCCAGGGAAGAGGGCGGTGGGAAAGGGAAAGTTTCTACTGATCAGCTGGGTTCTGGCTTTAGATTCTGAGTTGTCAAGCTTCTGTGTTTACTTGGGTGGAGGTGGGGAGAGTGGGGGCACAATGACATGTGGTGTGGTGATCATGTATTTATTTCCCTATCTGCACTATAGGCCATGAGCTGCCCTAGAGTTGAGACAGTACTAAACCCAGTTCTTGACCTCAGCAGGTGCTTGACAGATGTTGCCAAACCCAAGACTGACAAATGAGTATAACAGGGAAAAGCTCCTCAGGTGGGAGGAGAGTCACCAAGCCAGTGCCTCTGTCCTTGCTGACTGGACCTGCTCCCGCCCTGAACACAAAGTCACACTGCTGCACTCCCACACCCAGACTGGGCTTTCTCCCCTTTAATGTGAATTGTCACTTGGGCCCAGCAGCTGGCCGGGTCCCTGCGGGCTCTCCTGACTAGGCCGGCTGCTCTATCTCCTGCCTGTTGGCACAGCTCTCCTTCTTCTCTGTTCGCTGACTGGCCGCCTCTGCAAGGCAACAAGAGGGCACAGGGTGGAGCAGCCGCACTGCTGCCCTTGCCCATGACAGAGGAGCAGCTAACTGCAGGCAGTGAAGGGGTTTAGCCAGTGTTCCCCCAAACACCTTTGCTCAACTTCTTTCAAAGTTCACGTGCAGAGGGCTGGGAACACAAGGCCCTGAGCCAGACTGGGCCACCTGCAGTTCTTAGCCTCACCTTTGTTTGGCACGGGGTCTCATCAGCAGCTTTCCGCTTTTCCCCCACCTTCACGGCCAGCTTCTCTCCCGCTTTTCCAGGGGAAGCCTTTGCAGTCAGCGTGTTGCCTGCAGGACAGGGTTTGGGATAAGGACTAAGAGGGTGGGGATTGCTGATGTTAGGCAGTAAAGGGCAGGTCCAGGCCCTTCCTCTGCTATGAGCATGGTGAGGAGTAAGGGAGAGTTATCAGCTAAGCCCTTGAGCTCAAAGGTGGCTTATCCTCTGGTCTGACTGGCTCTTCAGAGGCCTGCTTTATTCAGGGCTGCCTGGCAGAACAGCTTCTGGTCCATGGCAGGACACACACCAAGAATTCAGTCGATGTTAGGCACAGTGGACAGGGATAATGTGATCTCAGAGTTGGGATGTGAGACTGGGTCCTGCCCTTTGATCTCTGCCCCTCGCAGCACCTTGTCACCCCGGCCCTCCTTGCTTCTCCTTACCGCCTTTGCTGTTGAGGTTACTCAGCTTCCCTTCTGCTTTCTTAGCCCTAGCTGAGGGCTTGCTGGGAGAGGCTTTGGAAGCCTTGTGGGGCACAGTAGTCCCTGAAGTGCCCTTGTTCTCTCCACTGCTGCCCTCTGTAGTGGAGCTCCCCTCATCTCCAGCCACTACAGTGAAGTCTGCCTTCTCCTTGGATAACTGGTATAGTTCCTGAGGGAGGGAGGGAGAACCTTGGGTGGTATCACTCCCTTCCCAGACACTGGCCTCTGAGGCAGAAAGCGTGGTGTGTTTTAGGCACGTGTGACTGGGGAACAAAGGGGTGAGAAAGACAAATAGCAGGGGAAGGAGCTCCCTTTCTTGGTACTATTCCAGAGTATAGCCTCATAACCCGAGTAATCAGGACACACATCCCCATTCCCTATAACCCAGTTCTTAACCAGCAAAGTAGGGACTGTAGCCTGGGACAAGCCCTCTGGGCTCTTATTCTCCAAAGGCTGCTCAGTGGGGCCTGAAGAACACAAGGCTCTGGAGGGAGTGAGGGGCTACTGCTACTGCCTGACTGACCCCAGTTTGTCTCCCGCTCCTCAGTGGAAGGAGGGTAAGGGAAGACACATGAACAGTTACGATGCCTAAGATTCCAAGGCTAGGGCAGTGGGCTGGAGAACACACATACAACTTAAGAGCGGGTACCTTGAGTTGGGGGAGGTTAGTGGCAGATTTCCAGTCCTTATCGTCACGGATTCGAGTACAGCGAGGGAACCGGATAGAGATCCCATCAGCAGTGTGAGCCTCAGATTTGGAGAATTCAGCCCCTGTGATTTCCCATACGGCAGCCTTCTGTCAGGAGTAAATCAGGCAGGTTGTCACTGTTAAGAAGTATCTCCCAACAAGCTAGAAGCAATACAGAACAGCTAAAACTAAAAAAGACCTGGCTGTCAGTGGGGAGACTTGGGTTCTAATCCCATTACTGGTACTGGGTGAACTTGGCGAAGTCCCATCTCTTCTCTGTATCCCTTCTCTGTCAGTACAATGAAGGGATTGGGCCATGCTGCTTCTAGAACAGACACTCTGTGCTGAAGGGATGGGTATACTCTTCCTATATTGAAGAAGATGTTCCTCAGTGTTGGCTGGTCGTCCCTGTGCCTCTCACTTGCCTGGTAAGTCCAAATCCTCCTCCCTGGGTGGCTTTTCATTGACAATGAGATAGTTTTTTTGTGGCATGCAAGCTAATTCTGTGGGCTGAAAGACCTTAAAGCCACTGGGTTTGATACCTTTGGGTCCGGTACAATGAAGTCAGGATAGTAGATCTTGTTAATCTTCAGCCAGCTGGGAATTTTGCTGGGATCCTGAAGAAGAAAAAGATGCTTTGAGTTGTTTACAAGCTAGAAAAAGGCTTAACAGCCCCCCTACCCCTTTTTATTGAGACACTCTCACTCTGTTGCCCAGGCTAGAGTGCTAT
Organism: Perodicticus potto; assembly: GCA_963574655.1. Taxonomy (NCBI): domain Eukaryota; kingdom Metazoa; phylum Chordata; class Mammalia; order Primates; family Lorisidae; genus Perodicticus; species Perodicticus potto. The sequence goes on from CAUYRH010031999.1 coordinate 5,309, forward strand.
GGTGTCAGCCTAACTCACAGTAACCTCAAACTTCTGGGTTCAAGTGATCCTCGTGCTTCAGGATCCCAGGTACCTGGGACTACAGGCACCCATCACAACTTGCAAATATTTTTAGAGATGGCTTTTTTTTTAATTTTTTTTTGAGACAGAGCCTCTAGCTGTCACCCTGGGTAGTCTATGCCGTGGCACCACAGCTCACAGCAACCTCAAACTCCTGGGCTCAAGCGAGTCTCCTGCCTCTGCCTCCCAAGTAGCTAGGACTACAGGCACCTGCCATAACGCCCAGCTATTTTTTGGTTGCAGCCGTCATTTTTTGGTAGGTCCGGACTGGATTTGAACCTGCCAGCTCAGGTGTATGTGGCTGGCACCTTAGCCACTTGAGCCACAGGCGCCGAGCCTAGAGATTGTATTTTTTTTTTTATTTTTTGAGATAGAGTCTCACTCTGATGCCCTGGCTAGAGTGCCGTGGCATCATCGTATCTCACAGTAACCTCAAACTCTTGGGCTCAAGTAATCCCCTTGCTTCAGTCTCCCCAGTAGCTGAGACTACAGATGCCTGCCACAACACCCAGCTAACTTTTCTATTTTTATCTGAGATGGATTCTCATTCTTGATTAGACAGGTCTCAAACTCCTGAGCACAAGTGTTCCTCCCTCCTCAGCCTCCCACAACTCTAGGATTATAAGCGTGAGCCACCCTGCACTACACAGCCTAAAGCCCTGCTCTTTCTCTTTTTTTGTAGACAGTCTCACTTTGTGGCCCTTGATAGATAAAAGCTCTGTTCTTTTCATTTTTATTTTTTTTTGAGACAAAGTCTCACTATGTCACCCTTGGTAGAGTGCCGTGGTGTCATAGCTCACAGCAACCTCAAACTCTTGGGCTTAAGGGATTCTCTTGCCTCAGCCTCCTGAACAGCTGAGATTATAGGCGCCTATCACAATGCCTGGCTATTTTCTTGTTGCAGTTGTCATTGTTATTTAGCTGGCCCGGGCCGGGCTTGAACCTGCTGGCCTTGGTGCATGTGGCTGGTGCCGTAACCACTGTGCAATGGGCGCTGAGCCTCTGTTCTTGATAATGAGATTGTGAGGTGTGACTTAGCTAAAAAGGATGACCTTCACTCCATGTGTCCTCCCTGCCCAGAGGGAGGGTAGCCTAGAGGCCACGCAGGTTTTCTACAAGGTAGGCACTCAGAGATTTTAAGGCCAAATACTCTCCCCATGGCCAAACAGCAACCCTTTCTGGGTAGACAGACAAATGATACCTACAGTCCCCAAAGCATAGCCTCTGTCTCAGTAATGATGGCCAGCCCAGATGATAAGGCCAACCAGGTCCCTTCCTCACCTTGCTGATCTTCACCATGTCCAGTTCCTTCTGTAGGCGAGCAAGTGTGGCATCATCATGGCCTCCTGCACACTTGGTAACTGTGCACCACTTCTGACTGCTAGGGTCATAGCAGCCCATGAGGAAGATTGACATCATGCCACCTGGGAGGGGAGTATGGGCTGAGGGTAGGCTAGAGAGAGCCATCTTTGCTAGCCCCAAGAGCCCAGGGAGTGGCAGCCTGATGGAAGAGGAAAGGGCCTGGCCTCGGTGTCACAGTGCCATTGTTCATCACTTCGATCTGTCTCTTACTAGCTGGGTAATTTTAGCTTTGTAAGCCCCAGTTTCCAACTTGTTGAGCTCTGGAGAAGTGAATAGTGCCCAGCACATAGTAGACTGCCTGAAATTATTAGTTCCTCAGACCCCAGTGAGGCCCTAAAAGAGTAACTGGTGGTGAGCTTCCTTCTGTCAGGCTAGCACAGGGTATTCTTGCCTGACTTCTCCCTGCCTGTCTGTAGCTCTCATATGTCCCTGCCTGTGGTATCTCAGGCCAGCTTGGGGCTCCAAATCCCAAGGCTTCAAAAGTCATGACTGGTCATGCTGGCAGATCAAGCCAGTAAAATGGTCAGCTTGTATCTCAAGTGGTACCTTCCAAAAGAGTATTACCCCAGGGGCAGAGAGCATCCTGACCTTTGTTCCCCTGCCCATAGAAGGCCCCAAGGACCACCAGGTCAGCCGTATCAGCCATGGCCCCCTCGTTCAAATAGTCTTTCTTCACTTTCAGCCAGTGCCGCTTCCCAGGTTCATATGTACCCTGAGGGGAGGCGAGAGAGACCACTAAACAGAATGAAAACTCCCATGAGGATGGGACTTACCCTATCGCTACCACACACCAGGTTTATCACAGTGCCCAGCCCACTCTGGGGATATAGAATGCGTACACCAATTCATCCTCCATATCCAGAACAGACCTGTCCAAACCCTGGAAGGCTCCTTCAGCACCCACCTCCAACCCCCTCAGACTGCCACCACCATTTCCTGGCCAGGGCTGAAAAGGCTCAGGGGAGAGGGTTTAGGGTCTCTAGGAGAAAACAAGGTGTAGCCACTTTACCTTCACATCCTTCAGCACCAGCCCTTCCAATCCCTCCTGGATGACTCGGTTTATCATGTCCACCAAGTCTGAAGCTTTCTGAGGAACAAAGGAGAGATACTGATGTGTGAGAACAGAAAATGGCATGGGAATAAGGTGGGGGTTGTCCCTTTTCACACTAGTCAAGTGCCCACTAAAAACACTCTTAACTTGAATGTAAGAATGAAAGGTTATAAAGCAGAGATCCTCTCAACCTAGCCAGAGAGCTGCTGTGGTTGTGAAACACAGGGTGCTCACCTAAGAGGGATTTTCACACATGTAGAGAACACATACAGTGGTCAGAGGCAAAAACAGCAAGCCCCCCTTAATTAACAGAATTAAGACTCACCCTCACAGTCATGCTCAGCTCAGGGGTTCCCTGCCCTGCCTTCAAACCACTAGGGTGCTGCCTGGGGTAGGGTCTCCATTTACCGTGACTTGCTTCATTTCTGAGAACATGATCCGGTTTGGAATTTCAATCATGTTGTCATGAAGAAATTTTCGACGCTCACACAGAGGCCTAAGGGAACAGGAAAGCTGAGATTAGGCCGGGATCCTCCTACTTCTATTAGAAATTCTGAGGGAGGGGGCACAGTGGTAATAACTGCAGTTTCCAGAGAAGGTTTGCCATGCATTAAAGTTCTCATATGTAACAGCTATGCTGTTAAGGGCTGCAAGGGCTCCTTTGTGACCGAAGATGGACAATTGTGAGCCGTGGCGCAAAGCCAGTCCATAGCTGTAGTTCCCATGTCTACTTTATCGAGCCAAAGGAGAACTGGCCTCTAGCCCAGATTATATAAATTCTGGTCCCACATGGAAAATAATTCCACCTCATTTTTTATTCCATGCACTCCACTTTGCTTCAGCCCCAAGGCTAGCTGTTCCTTGGGTCAGCAGGCTGAGACAGGCCTCAGGACCTCCTACCTTACCAGTTCTTTTTCTCTTCTGCTTTCTCCCTGCCCTCCCCACCCCACACCCCATAAGAGTCCCATTCTAGAGCCCAGGCTAGAGTGCCATGGCCTCAGCCCTGCTAATGCAACCTCAAACTCCTGGGTTTAAGCGATCCTCCCGCCTTGGCCTCTGGAGGGTCTACAGGTGCCCACCACAACACCCACTAATTTTTCTATTTTCAGTAGAGACAGGGTCTCACTCTTGCTCTCAAACTCCTGAGCTCAAGGGATCCTCCCAGAGTGCTAGGATTACAGGTGTGAGCCACCACACCTGGCCTGCTTTCTTCCCCTTCCACAAGCAAGGATGTGGCTGCTGCAGGAGGAATAGGTATAGGGAGACATTTCTAAGTGTGCAAAGGGCCAATACTGGTTTCTCAGGCCCATGCATATGGATGAAGCCAAGCTGACTGGTAGTTCTCCCTACATGGTCTCACCCACAACCTCCCCTAGAATAAGGGGCCTCCTGCTGTCAGTCTCTTCTGAAATCACAACCTTTGAGCTGAAAACATTTGCCTTATGCCCCCAAGAGTGCTACTGGAGAAACAGAAGGAAATCCCACTGAGCTCAGTCTCTCTACAACAGTCCATTTTGCTTTAGTAGAGAAACTATTTTATTTAATTTCCCCCCCTTCCCTCAACCACTAGATCACTAGGGATGTAGTAGAGAAGGGGGTTTGGGTAAGAGATGGGATGGAGTCAACATATAGGCTTTTCCTACATAAATGGGGAGTTGGCTCTAGCAATTGTGCTACCTGTCAACACCTTCCTGCATTGCCCCGATAAGCTCCTGGGCACAAAGGCATATGTGGCAGCCTGATCCCCTCCCTCTTTCCCAACCTGACACCGCCCCCACCCCGCAACCGTACATCTCCCCATCCAGGATAGAAAAGCCAGATTTGTGACAGTTTCTGGGTGTAAAGATGGTAACCCATTCACCTGTCCATCAAGCTGACATCATTGAAGTAGATACAATCAAAAACAAATAGGCAGACAGTAGCGTCTTGGAAGGCAGCTTTCTGTAAGGGAAAATAAGGTATTAGGTACATAATGGACAAAAGTCAGAGGGCACGAACAAATGATCCACTTCTGCAGGCCCTCTGAAGCACCTGATGGTAAAGTCCTACTTGTGCTCTGAAGCCTGTGAACCATAGGGCAACTCAGCAGATGGTGCAGATGGAAACCAACTCAATTATAAGTTGTTTCCCAAAACCAGCTCCTTTTTATGCAAAAAGGAAAAAAAATCAGAAGCAAAGAAGAGCCCTACCCTACATGATATATTCTACTCTTCAGACTGCACCACACATGTGCACGCGTGCACACAAACATTCATTCTTTCACACATGGTGCTGAGCCAGTACCTTGTGTACTCCCAGAGTCCCAAAGGGCAGTGGTTTGCCTGTTTTGTTGTCAATCAGGAGCACTTCAGAGTCCAAGATCATGCTGTGACCCCCAGGAAATGCCTGTGGGATGTAGTCCTTAAAGTGGGCCACCTGAAAGCAGAAATGTAGCTTTGATGAGGAACAAATCAACATCAGGGACCTATAGCCAAGTCATAGAGAGTAAAGTCTAAGCTCAAAAGGAACACAGAGCAACATGGAGAAGCTCATGTGCATAACACACAGCCAGACCTTGTTGGCGACCTGGACAAGAGGAATAGAATAGGCTATGTCTTTTAGTACTTATGTCCAGGTCAGAAGTCGCCTGAGGTCAGCCCATGTTGAGTCACTTTCTGTGGTCTACAGAGAAGACAGAATTTTGGAGGAAAAAAGAAACAGTAAACATGTACAGGAAAGAGGTGGAGGTGAGGGAGAGAAAGGTGAGTGGGCAGAGATTAGTGTTTACTGCAGAAGATGGGTGGATATCAGGCTGGAGGTTAGATCGGGAGAGAAAAGACTGATTGGAAAGAAGATAGGAAGGTAGAAACGAAACCCCTCAGGAACAGCGAGGAAACACAAGCACGGTCTTCTCTGAGTGGAAGTTCTGAACACAGCCATCTTCAGAGTAAGACCGGATGTTTGGAATTTAGTTTTCCTGCTAAGGTGGAACCCTGATCTGACAACTCCAGCCAAGGAGAGGTCCCTCTGTAACCTGAGGCAGCCGCTGCCAAGCAATGGGGTCCAGAGAGAATGACTAGCCTATCTTCTAACCTAGGCAGGGCACACAAACCATCACCAGTCAGGATGCTTGGAACAGGAACTGCAAGGCCTACACATCCATCCCATTCCCTTTCAATCCCCAACCTAGCACTTTAAGAAACAACCAAAAGCACGGAGAGGCAGGAATGAGTGAACACTTGGTTAAGAGAAAGTAGGAAAAGGGCAAAGCTGTGCTCAAACTTCTTCCTGGTATCCATTTAACAACCAACCTCATCAGCTTCCTTGGCAGTTTTACAGTGCTCCACAGAGCAAGTGAACCTGCACTAAAGCTCCACGCAGAGGCCACTGCTTAGCTCTCCTCTTGAACACCTAAGAAATGGCCTGGCTGCTTTGTCTTCAATGTTCCCACAGGAAGGCAAGATTAAGTTAAGCATGTGGACCACATAACACATCCTTCTGACACCAGGGCTCTGAAAAACTGAGTCTGTGCTAGGAAAGAAAAGGACAGCAAGGGCAGGCATCCTATCTGCTCACAAGCTATTGGAGCCTGATGTTTCTGCTGCTTTTCACTGAAGACACCCCAAAGGCTCACAGTATCCCTAGGAGCCGAGAAGGGCTGAGGAATGAGTTCTCAATACCCCTGCTGACTAGGGCAGGAATCAGGCTCCCATTCTGATTGTGTTTACATCAGAATGCAAGCTTCAGGAGAGCCAACTTCTGTCCATTTTTTTCACTGCTGTATGCCCACTAACTGCCATAGTGCATAAGCGTTTGATAAATATTTATCTACAGATTAAAGAATGATAGCCCACCAGCCCCTGTATGCGAGCCTTAGTGTAGCTTACGGGGAGTGCTCAGGACATGGAAATGCAAAAGCAATGGACCCACTGAGTTCACAGCCCAATATTACGGTGGGGGAGGAAGTATCACTGTCCCAGGGAGCTCTGTCCTGACACTAACCTAAGTCTAGATTCTTTGGCTATTCCTGCTGAGCAGCCCTTCATTATTGGAATTAATTCATTCAACAAATGAAAAACAAATCCTATATATCTGAGGTACTTAGATTGGAGTTAAGAAAAGAAAAAAAGAAAAAGCAAACCTTTGGTGTATCCCAGAGGTGGAAGGGCTATCTCTCTGGCCCTGAGATTCTTAGAGGTAGAAAGAGGAAGGATAAATACCTTGTGGGGCAGGACAGGCTTGAGACTGCGGCTGAAGTAGCTGAAGTGATCCCCATTCTTATGCACCTGGACTCTCTCGCCATCGTACTTGATCTCAGAGAACATTCCGTTGGGACACTTCTTCATTGCGTACTCGATGGACTTGCAGGCCTCGGCCTTGGGGTGCGAAAAGCAAAGCCTGAAACTCAATAAGGAGCTGCTTAGCAGGGGCAGTCTAAGAGCCTGGAATTGGGTTACTTAGGGCAGCACCTGTGTCCCGGGGACTGCCTACAGTGTATGGGAATGGAAAGGGCTGGGCAAAGTTGTATTCTGCCTGTAAAATAATCACCACAACTGACAAAGGAGCTTGCATTTTGGAGAATATGAATGTAATTCATAGTAGAATAAATAAACTTCCACTGAAATAGAATTTAATTTTTTTCTTAGTAACTTATGCTCTTGCAGGGTCTCTGGCGCATTATTAAATACATTAGTTATCTCAGCACAAGAGGTATGTATAGGTAAGATTGAAGAGTGCATGTGACAGTGAGGCTGGCAGGGGGAGGAATCAGGGATCCCGAGGACAGGACATCCAGACGCAGCAGTGTTTACTCACAGCTGCGCCAGCCCAACTCAATAATAGCTACCATTCTGGGAGTACTTGTTAGATACATACATAATCTCATTACTTCCTCAATGGGACATCCTATATAACAAATATTGTTTTCATTTTATGGATGAGAAAACTGAAGGTCAGAGAGATTAAATAAATACTTGCTTAAAGTTACATAGCTATTAAACAGTAGAAATGAAATCTGAATTTAAGCTCAACTTCAAAGCCTATGAGGTTAACAACAAAGCCGTGTAACCCATGCCACTCTTCAACTGATAGGCTGTAGAAAAGACTCCAGGAAGAATTCTTATAGAAGTCAGGAAGGTGGCTGGGCACCCGTAGCTCAGTGAGTAGGACACTGGCCACAGACACTGAGGTTGGTGGGTTCAAACCCAGCCTGGGCCTACTAAACAGCAATGACAACTGCAACAATAAAATAGCCAGGTGTTGTGGCAGGCACTTATAGTCCTAGCTACTTGGAAGGATGAGGCAAGAAAATCACTTAAGCCCAAGAGTTTGAGGTTGCTGTGAGCTGTGACACCATAGTGAGACTTTGTCTCAAAAGAACAAAAGGGCGGCACGTATGGCTCAGTGGGTAGGGTGCCAGACCTGTATACTGTGGGTGGTGGGTTCGAACCTGGCCCCAGCCAAACTGCAACAAAAAAATAGCTGGGCATTGTGGAGGGCACCTGTAGTCCCAGCTACTCAGGAGGCTGGGGCAAGAGAATCACCTAAGCCCAGGAGATGGAGTTTGCTGTGAGCTGTGATGCTATGCACCATGGCACTCTACAGAAGGCAATAAAGTGAGACTCTTTTTTTTTTTGAGACATAGCCTCAAGCTGTCACCCTGGATAGAGTGCCATGGCATCACAAATCACCGCAACTTCCAATTCCTGGGCTCAAGCGAGTCTCCTGTCTCCGCCTCCCAAGTAGCTGGGACGACAGGCGCCCACCACAACGCCCGGCCATTTTTAGTCTTCATTCTTTAAGATTTTTCCCAAGTCACCTTTCATAAGAAGCTTGGCTCTGCCACTAATGCTCAGTGTACTCTGTAGCAGGTCACAGAACCTCCGGAGTTTCTTAATATATCCACCTGTCTTCAGGTAAAATGATAAAACCATTCTAGGCAGATGCCTAAGAGTCTCGGACATCTATCACTCAAGTCCCAGAGAGGCTAAGTAATGTGTTAAAGATTCTACAGCTTTTTGGTGGCATAGCTATAACTAGAATTTAGGTCTTCCCATTAGATCCCCAAGGAGAAATGCCCTCTGGCGCTTCCACTCTTCTTTCCCTCAACTCCTCCAGTCAACTTGTAAGACGTCTCAACATTCATGCCCTATCAGATCTCACTCCAAAGGAAGTGACAATTGGAGAGGCCTGGAGAGCAGGGGCAGGGCGGTACTCCTCACCAGCATGGGCTGTACAGGTGTCATCAGCGAGGCCTGGACACTCAGAGCCCGCCTCTGGCCAGGCTCTTTCTCCACCTCCTGCTCATTACGAAGGATGCGCTCCACCACATCCTGCAGGTTGCGTGAGGCTTTGAAGGCTTCGTAGGCATTGGGGTCGAGGGCGTCTAACCTGCCAAGAGGGACAGAAGCAAAACAAAATCACTACCTTTGACCTTATTGTTTTAGATATCGGTCTGTCCTCACAGAAGAAATCACACTCTGTAGGGAAGGGGTTGTGTTCTATTATTCAAGAATGACTTTCACAAGATACAAAACTTGGAAAATTCAGCTGATTTGAGCTGAATTTCCAAAAGTTGGAAAATTCAGCTGATTTGAGACACTGCCTACTTGGATGCTGCCTTAGTGAAGAAGAGGCTAGAGTGGGCAAGAGACTCATATTCTCCTTGTTGGGTAGTTATCTCTATTTTACATATGAGAAAATGGAGGTGGAGACAGACCAAGTGACAGAGAAGGGTCCCCTAGGAAGTAAGAAGGTGGAGAATTCAAATCCAGATCAGACCAGGACTCCAAAATCCTGACACTCTCTAGGAAAACTGAAGCTAGCAGCTCAGGCTATTAGAGGAGCTGGTACTTACACATGTTTTGCACCTGAGTTCATCTTCAGATCATGTTTGATCAACCTGATGATGCACTTAAGGTCATTGGCTGTACACCTAGAGGGATTAGGCACATTCAACTTGGTCTCTGAAGAACTCTGGACTCCCAAACCTTCCCAAGAGATTCCATCTCCCTCAGCCATCCCCATTGAGCAAGTTTTTTTGTTGTTGTTGTTTTGTTTTTATTAAATCATAGCTGTACATGAAAGCATTTATGGGGTACAATGTGCTGGTTTCATATACAATTTGAAATACTTTCATCAAACTGGTTCACATAGCCTTCACCACATTTTCTTAGATATTGTGTTAAGACATTTGTATTCTACACTTAGTCGATTTAACATGTACCCTTGTAAAATGCACCATAGGTGTGGTCCCAACATTGGGCAGGTTTGACTGAGGCAACTGTCCTTTCCCACCTGGAGGCGATGTCCTGCAGGGCCTGTTGCTGCTCATCCTCCTTGGTGAGCTTAGAGAGCCGCAGGAGGAATTCATCCACTTCCTGGATGGTAAGGAGGCTCTTGGCAGCTGGGGGGAAAGACTTGCTCTGCTCAAAGAAGACTCTGATTGTCTCTGACACGTCACCCTGTCTCCAAAAACCAAATGCCACTGTTGCAATCTCAGGCTGGCCAAGTATATCCCCCAAGACCCAGAACTAAAGATGAACCAAGAGATTTCAATCACAGCTCCTGTCCCAACTCAACTTAACGTACCTCACTTCTTAGAGGGTCTGTTCCATCCACATATCCTAGAACATAGGATCTACCCACCTGCCTTGGCTGAGATAAGACACAGAGCTAACCCAGCACTAAGCCAATCTGATTTCTGCTTAAGAATTTGAACAAATAGACAAATCTGTTAATCTCAGATAATGGGAGTACATGAATAGAAACATTCCACAGTGCCAGAGATAGAGTCATGAACAAACCAAAGCTTAACAGTAAAGCCCAAGTTATAGTGTAAAAAAAGAAAAAGGAGAGTCCAGAGCAAGAGCCTCAGGACAGACACAGAAAGTCTCAAATCCTGACTTGAGAACCACGCTTTTTGTGGTTCAGCACTGGTATAGTTTCAGTCCTCAGAAACCATGAAAGTTATAGCTTCATATTTAGCAAACCCCATGAAAGCTTGTTCCAATGGGTTTCACTTGCCTAAAATTGGATGTACCCCAACCAGAAAAAAAAAGAGGCTACAGGTGCTTGGCTTGGCAGAACCTCCCTGGAATGTGGCCTACCCTCCCTTTCCTCTGACCTGCTCTAGGTCCCGTGCCATATCATCTGGGTTGCAGTTAAAAATGCGACTGAAAAGCTTCACAATCTGCTTGTCATTCAAGTTGTAAACACTCTTAATGACACCCGGCAGCAGCAGCTTCACCGTAAGGTACACATCACCGTGGAAACCATCTGGAGAAGGAAGAAAGGAACCCTTCTTGAGAAATGAAGCTTAATCAAAGACATAAACTCAAAGCAGAAAACAAAAAAGATCTATATACGGCTGCCTATACTTCCGCAGTATCCTGTGCATGCCACTATGGAAGGACATGCCTACCATAGAGACAGGTGGCTATTGGTTTATGTGTCTGCCTCACCTTTAGGCCATGGAAGAACTGCTGGGAAAAGCTATAACTTTCACTTCATATGCTCCGTAAGAAGCACACTACAGATTCTCAGTGACAATTTGTTAGATAAATGAAAGAAAGAGAGTTGGAAGACTATTCCAAGCTGTGTATATGGTTCACAAAAACCTATGGACAGTGACTTTTTTACTAGTCAAATAGGATGCATTTGTCTGGCCTCTTACAGACAAAATAAGGGCTTAAGAGAGAAGCCGAAGTGATCCTAGCAGAATTGGCTACAAAAGGGCTGGGTGCAGTGGCCCTGTAATCCTAGCACTCTGCGAGGCCAAGGCGGGTGGATTGCTTGAGCTCATGAGTTCAAGACCAGCCTGAGCAAGAGTGAGACCCCGTCTCTAAAAATAGCTGGACATCATGATAGGCCCCTGTATCCTAGCTACTTGGGAGGCTGAGGCAAGAGAACCACTGGAGCCCAAGAGTTTGAGGTTGCTGTGAGCTATGATGCCACAGCACTCTACCACCAAGGGAGACAAAGTGAGACTCTGTCTTTAAAAAAAAAAAAAAAAAAAGGCTACATAATTAGGGAGGTTCAGTACAAAATGCAAATTCAGGGCCCCTTATTCAAAATTATTAAGAATTTCAAGACAACAATAGCAATGTACTAAACCAAGCATGGGACCCTCTGCAACTGTGCAGTTTACATCCTCATGAAGCCAGCCAAGGCACTGTGTTCCTTAAAGAAAAGCTCATTCAGGATGCTCATGGCCACACCTCCTGCTGAGCCTTTCCGCAGGAAGTCCTGGATGATCTGGGTCTTTGTGTTGTAGCTAGGATTATCAGCCACCATGGCACACAACTTCCGAAACTCCCGAAGCAGACAGTCCTTGTGCTTGGGGTCACATTTGCTTGAAGACAGACTTCTCTTAGGGACCGAGTTTGAAGGGGCTCCATCAGAGTTGTTGGGCTTGGCTGACAGAAAGAAATAACAGAGATGAATTCCTCTTGCCTTTCTAAAAAGGAGGAAAGGGATTGAAAGAAAGTAACAGACATTCTACTGTGCTTTAGCTTCACTTAATCCCTCCAAATAGCCCTTTGGGGTAGATAACATTATACCAATCTTACAGGTAAGAAATACAGGTTAAGTAATTTCCAAAATGCTGATAGCTTTTTAATAGTAAAGAAATAACACCCTCCTGGCTTGGTGCCTGTAGCTCAGTAAGTAGGGCGCTGGTTACATACACCAAAGCTGGTAGGTCCAAGCCCGGCCCGGGCCTACCAAACAACGACAACTGCAACGAAAAAATAGCTGGGCCTTGTGGCCGGTGCCTATAGTCCCAGCTACTTGGGAGGCTGAAGCAAAAGAATCACTTAAGCCAAAGAGTCTGAGGTTGCTGTGAACTGTGATGCCATGGCACTCTACCAAGGGCTACGCAGTGAAACCCTGACTCAAAAAAAAACAAATTGTGAATAACTATTTGGTGGTTCTCTCTCACCCTCTCACCTCTTTGTGACCATTTAAAAGCAAAATTATTTGCTAGTTTGTGGCAGAGTCATTAGTAAGGTGGCTGCTCATGCAAGCTTCTACTTGTCTGAACTTTGTAAATTATGAGTCCATCCTTGCCCAGATGTGGTGATCCATGTCTGTAAACCTCAGCATTTGGGGAAGCTGAGGCAGAGAGATCACTTGAAACCATGATTTGAGACCAGTCACAAAATGAGATACTGTTTCTACAAACAATTTTTATAAATTAGCTGTGTTTTTTGGCATGTATCTATAGTCCCAGCTCCTCAGGAGCCTGGGGTGGGAGGATTACTTCAGGATCACTTGAGTACAGAAGCTTGAGGCTACAGTGAGCTCTGAGTGTGCCACTGCACTCCAGCCTAGGTAACAGAGCAAGACCCTGTCTAAAAAAAAAAAAAAAATCCAACCTTATATCTGACCTGGAATTTTAACTAAGATTTTATGTGTACACACACACATTTTTTTTTTTTAGAGACAGAGTCTCACTTTGTCACCCTTGGTAGAGTGCTGTGGTGTCACAACTCATAGCAACCTCCAGCTCTTGGGCTTAGGTGATTCTCTTGCCTCAGCCTCCTGTGTAGCTGGGACTACAGGCCCCTAACACGACGCCTGGCTATTTTTTTTGTTTGTTTGTTTGCAGTTTGGCTGGGGCCGGATTCAAACCCACCCCCCTCAATATATGGGGCCAGCGCCCTACTCACTGAGCCACAGGCGCCACCCTTAACTAAGATTTTAAGGGACAAAGTCTCCAAAGCGACACTGTTCAGCAAGTTTGCAAGAACTAGTAGAACATGCTATTTCTTTTGACTCCTCCCTAATTCCATCCCCATATCAAAACCCTTCCAAATATATGCTGTACTTCCTTACTGTCAGTGGACTTTTCTGTATTTCTATCTTTGGCCTGCCATCAAACAGAAAAACCAAACAATAAATCTTCAAGGTTAAAAAACAAAAAATTAGAGATGGGGTCTTGCTATGTTGCCCAGACTGGTCTGGAATTCCTAGACTCAAACAATCCTCCTGCCTCAGCTTCCCAAAGTGCTGAGAGTACAGGCATGAGCCACTATGCCTATAGTTTTAAAATAATACAAATTCTTCCTATAGATCCAGGCACTGTTTTTGCAATGTTATTTCCTATTGTCCTTGTGAGAACACTGTGGGGTAGATGAGGCACAGAAAAATAAATGCAGCTTCAACAAATAAATACATAAAGTCAAGGAAGCAGAGACCAAAAGACACCTGTGTATGGCCGCCTATGCTGTTACAGTAGCCTGTGCATATCTCTCTGGTAGCAGAGGTCACTTCTGCTTTATAAACAACACCACAGAGATTCAGAGAGGTGAAGATTCGTTCAGGGCTCTGAGCTGTCAAGGAATAGTGCTGGGACCAGAAACCAAGTCTTCTGACCTGGGTCTAGGCTTCTTTCAAACACATGAAGCTTCTTCAATTCTCAAACAACTTCTGAATTCAAGCAGTTTGGGTCTATTTATTTTCTTCAACTGAATCAATCATAAGAATGTCTCCAAACAATATAAGAGGCAACAGATTGTAGGATAAAAGAGCCTATGTACTGGAGTCAGACAGCCGCGCAAATACTAACCCCATAATGAACTTGAACTTCAACTTTCGCATTCATAAAAATAGGCCTCATGAGGCCAGGTGCTGTTGCCCACATGTGTAATTGTAGCACTCCAGGAGGCCAAGGCACAAGGATCACCTGAAGTCAGGAGTTTGAGACCAGTCTAAACAAAGTGAGACTCTGTCTCTACTAAAAGTACAAACATTAGCTGGGCTCCCAGCTACTCAGGAGTCTGAAGGAGGAGGATTGCTTGAGCCCATGAGTTTGAGCCCAGTTGCTGTGCGCTAGGCTGAGGCCATGCCAATGCTATCTATTAAAAAAGGGCCAAATAATGATCCTGATCTTCTCAACTCCCATCTCTACCCCATACCCTAGTACACATTTTCTTTTTTTTTTTTTTTTGAGACAGAGCCTCAAGCTGTCACTCTGGATAGAGTGCTGTGGCATCACAGCTCACAGCAACCTCCAATTCCTAGGCTCAAGCGAGTCTCTTGCCTCTGCCTCCCAAGTAGCTGGGACTCCAGGCGCCCGCCACAACGCCCGGCCATTTTTTGGTTGCAGCCGTCATTGTTGTTTGGCGGGCCCGGGCTGGATTCAAACCCGCCAGCTCAGGGATTCGTGGCTGGCGCCTTAGCCCATTGAGCCACAGGCACCAAGCCAGTACACATTTTCTGAAATGGTAATTCTGTATGAAATAGTAATTGTATACTTTATATAAAAGAAACCATATATGTGTGTATATATATTACAATGAAGAAGAAAAGGAAACTTAATACTTCACTGCTTGTGTATCCTGCCAATATACAAATAGCTATGATCCACCCCAACAGGAGATGAGATTCATCACTAGATTGTACTGCCTCCCAATAAACAGCAGTACCTTTCAGATCCTTTCTTTTTAGAGACAGAGCCTCAAGCTGTCGCCCTGGGTAGAGTGCCGTGGCGTCACAGCTCAGCAACCTCCAAATCTTGGGCTTAAGCGATTCTCTTGCTTCAGCCTCCCAAGTAGCTGGGACCACAGGCGCCCGCCACATCACCTGGCTATTTTTTGGTTGTAGTTGTCATTGTTGTTTTGGCAGGCTCAGGCTGAAGTCGAACCCGCCAGTTCTGGTGTATGTGGCTGGCATCCTAGCCACTTGAGCTATAGTCTCTGAGCCCATATCCCTTTTTCTAACTTCCATGTGTTACACAAATGTTCCAATGCTTTGAACAAATAGTTGTAAGAACTAAGAAGAGAAATCCATGCATGACCTCTCCCTTCTTCCATACTTTCATCTCCAGTTCAGGCAAGTTTAGGGATGTAATTTCTCAAAATATTTTCATTAGCAAAACACAAGGGGCCAGGCACCGTGGCTCACACCTGTAATCTTAGCACTTGGGAGGCCAAGGCAGGTCAGGCAGGTGGACTGCCTGAGCACACAGGTTTGAGACCAGCCTGAGAAAGAGTGAGATTTTGTCTCTAAAAAATAGCCAAGTGTTGTCGCAGGCACCTGTAGTCCCAGATACTTGGGAGATTGAGGCAAGAGAATCACTTGAGCCCAAGAGTTTGAGGTTGCTGTGAGCTAGTATGCCACAGCACTCTACCGAGGGTGACAATGTGAGACTATCTCAAAAAAATAAAAAATAAAAAAAACTGACTCGAGGCTCCGCGCTTGTGGCTCAAGCAGCTAAGGCACCAGCCACATCCACCTGAGCTGGCGGGTTCGAATCCAGCCTGGACCCGCCAAACAACAACGATGGCTGCAACCAAAAAATAGAGGGCATTGTGGCAGGCGCCTGTAGTCACAGCTACTTGGGAGGCGGAGGCAGGAGACTTGCTTGAGCCCAGGAGTTGGGAGGTTGCTGTGAGCTGTGATGCCATGGCACTCTATCCAGGGTGACAAGTTTGAGGCTCTGTCTCAAAGGAAAAAAAAAACACACACACACAAAAAAACCGACTTGAGATTTTTACTACTTGTTACTACTTCAAGGGGATAAAGTCTTGACAAACATCTTTCTGCTATATAAGAGATTAAAATAAACAAAAAAATGCGGGCAGCGCCTGTGGCTCAAAGGAGTAGGGCGCCAGCCCCATATGCCGGAGGTGGCGGGTTCACACCCAACCCCAGCCAAAAAATGCAAAAAAAAAAAAAAAAAAATTAACAAAAAAATGCTATACAAGTGGAGTGTGAGAATTAGCTATTACCTGTCTCTGCTCAGAGAGAAGCAAATTAAGAGACTACACAGAATTTTCACTCTTTACCAGAGCCCTAAATAGGATGCCAAATTAAAGGTGCACCATAATAGCTAATGTAGCCCTATCTTACCTGAAAAGCCAGAAAATTTCCGGGGATTGGTACTGGTAACAAATGAAGCGCCTTTCACTGGAGAAGTTACCTGGCCAGTGGTGGTCAACTTAGCCTGGACAACAACTTTCTTCTTTGGTGTGCTTGCTGCCTTCAAAGATAGATCTGTAGGACCCCCAAAGAAAGGAAAACATCTTTTGGTGAAATATCTCTGAGAATACTTCTGAAGACTCTACCAACTGCTCTTAGAGCTTTGTTTGGTAAGTCACTACCTAAGGCTGCCTGATGGCTGGTCTTTTGAGTAGTGGTTGAAGGTAAGAGCGTATTAAGTGGAGGGGAGGGAAAGGTGATCTGAGGACAAAAAACCCAGTTACCATTTACCCCTATTAGTAGCTTATTAAAGTTTTTTTTTTTTGAGTAGTCTCACTTTGTCACCCTGGGTAGAATGCCATGGCATCATAGCTCACAGCAACCTCAAAATCTTAGGCTCTAGCGATTCTCTTGCCTTAGCCTTTCAAGTAGCTAGGACTACAAGTGCCCATCACAATGTCCAGCAATTTTTAAAGATGTGGTCTTGCTCTTGCTCTGGCTGGTCTCGAACTGGTGAGCTCAAGCAATACACCCACTTCGGCCTCCCAGAATGCTAGGATTACAGGTGTGAGCCACCACACCCAGCCTAGTAGTTTAAATTTTCATCAACATTCTCTACCTCTTATTGTATACATAATAATCTCTAGAAATAACAGGATTTGGAGGAAATCACTAATCATATTTTGATAGATAAGTTAAGTACCCCTTGGCTCAGCACTTGTGGCTCAAGCAGCTAAGGTGCCAGCCACATACACTGGAGCTGGGGGGTTCGAATCCAGCCCAGGCCCACCAAACAACAACTACAGTCAGAAAGTAGTAAGGTGCCTGTGGTCTCAGCTGCTTGGGAGGCTGAGGAAAGAGAATCGCTTAAGCCCAAGAGTTGGAGGTTGCTGTGAGCTGTGACGCCACAGCACTCTACTCAGGGAGACAGCTTAAGACTCTGTCTCAAAAAAGAAAAAAGTTGGGTAACCTAGCCCCATATAAAATTAGTCCCAAGTTATAAATGAACAAAATACCTGTAGTAAATGAGGATGGATTACAAAGCATGTCAGTTTATCATAGATAGGAAAATTTCCAGGTGCTTAATTATCTGAATCATATCACAATTTAATTCTACCTTATTTTTTTTCCTCTGAATGGGATGGGTCAAGAAGTAACAAAGGCTGAGGCCAATGACTAAGGCAAGGCAGGCTGGGATGGAGAACATGAGAATTGAGTATATGGGAAGTAGACTTTTCTCTATTAGAAATCTTTTTCCCTTTCAAAGAACAACATGCCCATTTCTAAAGCCACTGTTAAGAGTCTTCCTATGGTGACCAGAACTATACTTACTTTAAGGTGTGCATATTACTTTGCAGACATTGAATGTCAAAAAAGACTCATTGGATTTGAAGGTCACTGGCATAAAACAGTTAAAATATGCATATATACACGAATATGTATATACATGCAAATATGTATAGCCTATATATATGTACGTTTATGTGTATATACACGCATGTATCTTCTAGCTCTGTCTGCTGAAAGGGATTGCTTAGAGACAGAGACCCCAGAACAATAACACATAGCATCCAGATTTTGGCTTCTAATACCATTCCCCACTAACAGAAACACAGAGTCCTCAGAGAAACAGCTGATTCCAGGGTTGGGCTGGACATACACAAGGTAAGACCATAAGCATCTTGTTATACCTAAGAGAAAAGAAGTTCTTTCACACTTTTTTGTCTTAAAATGAGGGCGTACAGGACATGCTAGAAGCCAGCTTAAAGGGGCTCCTAGCTGGCCAAATATGGGACACTAACTACCGAATTAAGTACATTTATAATTATAAGCTTTTGGGGAAAAGGTAGTAATCCTTAAGTCTACAATAGGCAATAACTGATAGATAATAGTAGTGGGTAGTCTACCCTTTAAAAATTTCAATACGATAAAAGACTATTGTAGATGAAAGGAGGCCAAAATAATATGACAACTAAATGCAATACCTTAACCCACCCTAGGCTGAGATTCTGTACTGGTGTAAGAAAAAGATATTAAAGATATTAATATCTTAAAGATATTACTCAATTGACTGACAAAATAGTATACTGATGGTAGACTAACTATATCAACGATAGGCTGGGCATGGTGGCTCATGCCTGTAAATCCCAGCACTCTTCCAGGTCAAGGTGGGTGGATTGCTTGAACTCAGGAGCTGGAGCCCAGCCTAAGCAAGAGTGAGATCCCGTCTCTACTAAAAATAGAAAAAAACTAGCTGGGCATCATGGCAGGTGCCTACAGTCCCAGCTACTCAGGAGGTGGAGACAGGGAGATGGTCTGAGTCCAAGAGATTGAGGTTACTGTGAGTTACACAATAAATCCACATGATGACGACAATGATGCCCCAGCAAGTCTCACTCTGAGACCATCTGTCTCACCATTACATGATAGTGTACTATTACCTTTAGTAAGTTTATCTTTTTTTTTTTTTTTGTCATATATCCTACTCTCAATATACACAAACTGATTTTTTGAGACACTCTCACTCTTTGGCCACGGGTAGAATGCCGTGTCATCATCATTGCTCACAGTAACCTCATTATCCTGGGCTCAGACGATCCTCTTGCCTCAGCCTCCCAAGTAGCTGGGATTATAGATACCCACCACAACACCCAGCTACTTTTTTTCCTATTTTTAGTAGAGATGAGATCTTGCTATTGCTCAGGCTGGTCTCCAATTCCTGAGCTCAAGCAACCCACCTGTCTTGATAACTTCCTAGAGTGCTGGGATTATAGGCATGATCTACCATGCCCAGCCCACACTGGGCTACCACATTAAAATACAATGATGTATTTTAAGGTAAAGGGTCATAATGTATTCTTAAATGTTAAATGTTTTAAGCTGTGTGTGTAGCAAGAGAACACATGAACAAACATGCTAAAGCAAATGATGGGCAAATCGAGGGAAAGGGAATATGAATGTTCTTTGTACTATTTTTATTCCTGCAGTTCTTCTGTGAGTTTTAAGTTATTTCCAAATAAAAAGTTTAAAAAATTGAACTCTATTTTCCATATCCCTTTTTTCTCAACACTAATAAGATGAGAACTTTTCCTTCACCCCACCTGCAATGTGCTGGGTTATTTGTTCCTTCTCATTATCTTCCAGCTCTTCCCAGCCTTCCAGCTCTGTGAGGTCCTCGATTTTTTTTGTGGTGGCCCGGGCCCGCTCCAGTTTCTCAAACATGCATTTTATGTGGTACCATTCTTTCATATCACCCCCAGACTCTGAGAAGGGATTGGGCACCACTTTACCAATTCGGCAAACGCCCTTCACAATCTTTTCCTTGCATTTTTTGCAGCCAGCTGTACCACGCTTGGCATAATCGACACAGAATCGTTGCTCAGCCATTTCATAGGGGCCACTGCAGAGTCCCACATGTGACCCTAGCAAGAAAACAAGGCAGGTGGCACGTGGTTTTAGATGTACTCCCTGGAATGACAGAACAGGCTTTCTTCTTTGGAGGAGGTAGTGTCCAGGAAGCAGATCTGTTTCTGACCACCGGCTATATTGTCTTATATCAGGCCAGTAATGTTGGTCTCGGAACAGAGATGGTTCTTTTCGGCTGAGTGCACGCAGAGTTTGAGGGAAGATTTTAAAAACCAAAGTCATACAGCTGCACGAAAAGGTAGGAGACAAAAAAAAGTAAGACATAAATGAGGAGCGAGGCTCCCAATTTCCCAAAGGCCAGAATCCTTTTTTTTTGTAGAGACACAGTCTCACTTTATCACCCTTGGTAGAGTGCTGTGGCGTCACACAGCTCACAGCAACCTTCAACTCCTGGGCTTAGGCGATTCTCCTGCCTCAGCCTCCCAAGTAGCTGAGACCACAGGTGCCCGCCACAACGCCTGGCTATTTTCTTGTTGCAGTTCACCGGGGCTGGGTTTGAACCCGTCACCCTCGGTATATGGGGCCGGCGCCTTACTGACGGAGCCACAGGCACCGCCCTAAAGGTCAGAATCTTATAGTGTATGCTGACTAATCAAATTACTTTCCAAAGTATTAAAGATTCATTGCCCACAGAATGGAGAAAGTTCCAATATAAAAATATCCAATTTGCAAAAGGGTGTTCAATTATCCAAGGTACACATATATATCTATCTCCAAATAATATAAAAGTTTTTTATACTGGTATGCATAATAGATGATTTTTTCTTTCTTTTTTTTTTTTAAGAGACAGTCTCACTTTGTTGCCCTCGGTAGAGCGCCATTGCGTCACAGCTCACAGCAACCTCCAGCTCTTCGGCTTAGGCAATTCTCTTACCTCAGCCTCCCGAGTAGCTGGGACTATAGGCGCCTGCCACAACGCCCAGCTGTTTTTTTGTTGCAGTTTGGCCAGGGCTGGGTTTGAACCCACCACACTTGGTATATGGCGCTGCCCTCTGAAGTTCCTTTTTAATCACCAAGAAATACTGCACTGTGTTTACGAAGTCTCTAATGTGAAGTATACACCATTCTCAGAAATCAATTATGCCATGATACAGATTTCTGATTTAATCAGAATCACCATTTTTCAGAGGCAATTAAGCAGAGCCTAGAATCACACTGCCTGGATTCAAAGTCTACCTTGGCCACTTATTAGCTGTCTGACGTTACTTAACCTCTCTGTGAAGCCCTTACAACAAACTGGAGCACATAGCAAAGGCTCAATAAATGTCAGCTTTTATTATAATCAGTGAGGTAGTTATCTTTTAAGCAGAGACTCTCTTTGTGCAATTAACCTGTTTATAATTTAGCAGTTTGAATTAGGAATGCTGAAACTGGAGGGCAAGAATTAAAGGAACTGATAAATGGATCCAGATGGAAACATTCTATCTGTACCTTAACTTTATAGTTCTAACATTAAACATACCAGAAATTATTTTCAGTCTGCATGTGGCTGTGAAATTGCTATTGTGCTATAAATGAAAACCAGGCTTCTGGCCGCACCTGTAGCTTAGTAGGTAGGGTGCCTGCCGCATACATCTGGGCTGGCAGGTTCGAACCCGACCCAGGCCAACTAAAACGACAACTGCAACAAAAAAAATAGCCGGGCGTTGTGGTGGGCGCCTATAATCCCAGCTACTTGGGAGACTGAGGCAAGAGAATCGCTTAAGCCCACGAGTTTGAGGTTGCTGTGAGCTGTGATGCCATGGCACTCTACCCAGGTTGACAGCTTGAGACTGTCTCAAAAAAAAAAAAAAAAGAAAAAGCCAGGCTTTACTTACTGCAGTGCAACACGGTGCAGAGGAAATCAGGTGGACTTGGAATCAGGCATGCCAGGGCAAAGTCTGACCACACAGCTTACCAACTGGAACCTTTCGTCCACTTCTCTAGGGCTGTTTTCTTGTTTCTAAAATAGGGAGAATGCTACCTACTTCAAGGGGTGGCTGAGAAAACTACAATGAACCTGTGACAGGACTGGTGCGTGGGAGGTAGGAAAGGAGCGGTTTTAACTCCCTAAGAATGTATACAAAATGTGCATATTTGAAAATAAACCTGTTTTTTTTCTGGGACAGGAGGTCACACAACTTTTGTACATTCACAAAGGGCTATATATCCTTCTGAAGTGTAAAAATTACAGAGATGAGATGTGAAAGTACAGCAGACCCGTAAGAGGAAGTCAAAACAGGATGAATTTCAGCAACTTTTCTTAGAAGGTCGATTTACAGAACAAACTTCAGCTCCCCAAAGGATAAAAGGAGCGGACTTGAGGAGGACTCTGAAGGCGCTGGGCCACGAGGCACAATGCAGTTTTGGGGAAATCGGTTTGTTCCCCGCCTTCCGACAGCCGCAGCCCAGGGAAGGAGAAAGCGCGGAGACTCGGGCCGCAGCAGCTTTTCCCGAGGAGCGTCCCGCAGTCGGAGTGCAGGGAGCTGGCAGCGTGTGCCGGGCCCCGCGAGTCCTCGCGCTGCGCCCGGCGGGGACCGGCGGGACCGTGAGCCCAGTCCGCGGGGCTGCGGCAGGGACCGCTCCTCCGCCGGGCCGCGCCGCGGGTGGGAAGCGAGAAAGGCTCCCCAACTCCCACCGACCGAAGCGCGCCCACTTTAGCGCTGGAGTAGCCACACCGGGCCGGGGTCCGAGAAGGCCCGCGCGGGTCCCGAAGGAGGCAGTGACCGGAGGTCCAGGGCCCTTCCCTCGCGCGGCCCCGTGGGGGGTCCCAAGGAGCCCCAAACCTTCCCCTGGCCTCCCGGGGGCCGCCACGTCACGGAGGGTGTGCCCCCGGGCTCCGCAGGCGGGCGGGGGAGGAGCCGGGGGTGGGAGCCGTCTCCCCGGCCACGCCAACAGGCAGGCCCCGGCTCACTTCCCTCCCCACGCCGGGCCCCGCCGCACCGCACCGCGCCGCCCCTCACCCGCCTCCCCAGCTCCGGTGCTCACCGAAGGCCTTGGGACCTGGCGCCCACAGGCCGCTGGCAGCCCACGGCGGTTGAAGCTCCTGTCTCTTTAAATCCGGGTCCTTGGGCTGGTGGCGGCGCGCAGGCGCAAACACCAAGGCAGAGCCACGTGACCAGTCTCCACCCCCGCCACCGCCCCACACCCCGCCGGCCACGTGGGTCTGGCGGTGGATTAAGCACTGTAGGGTTTAGGGTGGTTCCCGGTCTGCGAGCGAGCGGGCCCGGGGACCCGGAGTCGGCAAACTGGCTCGTATCCGGAACTTCCAAAGATCCTCTTGACTTTCTGATACTGTTAGAGCTTATTTAGTTCTTGAAGATACTCGCTAAGAAACTATCTTTGGCTCGGCGCCTGTGGCTCAACGAGCTGAGGCACCAGCCACGTACGCCTCAGCTGGCGGGTTCGAATCCAGCCAAACAACAATGACAACTGCAACCAAAAAATGGCCGGGCGTTGCGGCCGGCACCTGTGGTCCCAGCTACTGGGGAGGCGGAGGCAGGAGACTCACTTGAACCCAGGAATTGGAGGTTGCTGTGAGCTGTGATGCCACAGCACTCTATCCAGGGTGACAGCTTGAGGCTCTGTCTCAAAAAAAAAAGAAACTGTACCGTTAATGAGTTTAGGGAAGGCGAACCTAGTTTTTCTGTATTTCCTATTGCTTGTGTCCCACAAATTGTGTAGCACATAGTATTCGGTAATTTTAATGAATTGAAAAGAGGCGCTAGGTAGTAGGTAGACAGGTAGATACAGCGTGTGAAGGAGTGGTGGAAGAGTAACCCCCTTTATTGTATTCCTTTTAAAGTGTATTTTGAAACTCAAGCCGGCTCTGAGCGTTTGGGATGGTGGTTTTTACAGAAAAGTAGTAGGCTCAGAGAAAGTAAGCTACCTTATTCAGTCTAGGAACAGCAAACAGTTGGGCATTGTTACATAAACAACAGATCCCAGAGGGAATTCTGTGCTGTGCGATGGGAAGTTTGACCATTATTCTGAGGGGATAGTAATTCCTGTTGAAGCTGGATAGGAGAAAGACTGAGGAAAAGGAACAAATCAGAAAACTCTTGGGTGGGCGGGGTGGCTAACGCCTGTAATTCTCTGTGAGGCTGAGGCAGGAGCATCTTCGGAGTTCAGAAGGTGGAGACCATACTGAGCAAGAGCCAGACCCGTCTCTACTAAAAACAGGAAAATTAGCCCTTGTGGTGCTATCTGTACTATGAGGATTATTTGAACCCAGCCAGGAGTTTGAGGTTGCTGTGAGCTGTGATGTCAGAGCACTCTACCCAGGGCCACAGAGTGAGACACTGTCTCAAAAAAAAAAAAAAATCTTCTGATAGGGTTCCATGTGAGAGGTGAAATTCAGTTAGTTGTGGAAAGTACAATTTTGAAAACATTTAGATTTTTAATTATCTTCTAGATAAAGTGCGCATTTATTCTTAAAGATGACTTGGCTGGGCATGGTAGCTCAGACATGTAATCCCATCCCTTTAGGAGACCTGAGCAAGAGGATCGCTAGGGCCCAGGAGGTCGAAGTTACAGTGAGCTATGGTCAGGCCAATGCATTCTAGCTTGGGTGACAGTGAAAACCTGTCTAAAATCAAAAAGGAAAAACAGGCGGCGCTTGTGGCTCTCTGAGTAGGGTGCCGGCCCCATATGCCGAAGGTGGCAGGTTCAAACTTGGCCTTGGCCTAATTGAAAAACAGGAAAATAGCCAGGTGTAGTGGCGGGAACCTGTGGTCCCAGCTACTCGGAAAATGGGCTGGGGGGAGGTATTAGAGATAAAAAGCTGAGTTTTGTTTTGGGTGTATTGTTTGGTTGACTAAGGACCTGTGATTCCACTTTTGAAGTTGGGTAAAGCTCTATCGTGTAACAGAATAAACTGAACAAGGTCTTTGGAGTTGGAAAATCACTGGAGGCTCAAGTCTTAACTGTGGCATTTGAAGGATCCTGAGCATATTTTTGCAGCTGCATTCACTACATTGTTTTGAAATTCTCCTTGAATGGTATCTGTCTTTTTCCCAACCCTGTGCTATTTATTAAATGCTGTCATCACTAGCCTTATGCAGCTATTGAGCCCTTGAAATGTTGTTTGTAATTGAGATGTGCTGTAAGTGAAAAATACACACTGAAAAATAAGCTACTGAAAAAAATGTAAAATATCACAGTAATACAGTCATGCATCACATAATGACTTTTAGGTCAAAGATGGCCCACGTAAGAGAGTGGTCGTGTAAGATTACAATGAAGCTAGGCTCAGCAAGCTAAGTGGTTAGGGCCCTGGCCACATACAGTGGGGCTGGCAGGTTTGAACCCAGTCCAGGCCTGCTAATGACAACTACAACAAAAAATAGCCGGGCGTTATGGCAGGTGCCTGTAGTCCCAGCTACTTGGGAGGCTGAGGCAAGAGAATCGCTTAAGCCCAAAGAGTTTGAGGTTGCTGTGAGTTGTGACCCCATGGCACTCTTACCCAGGGCGACATAATAAGACTCTGTCTCAAAAAAAAAAAAAAAGATTACAATAAAGCTGAAAAATTCCTATCATGTAGTGATGTTTCATTGCACTTGTGTTTGTGTGATGATGGTGTTAAACGTACATTGCCAGTTGTATGAAAGTATAACACATATTATTACATATAGTACATAATAGTTGATAATAAACAACCATGTGACTGGTTTATGTTTACGATGTTGAACTTTTTATCATTATTTTAGAGTGTACTACTACTACATCCAGCAGGTCCCTCAGGAGGCATTCCAGAAGGCACTGTTATCACAGGATATGACAGGTTTGTGCATGTTGTTGCCCCTGAAGACCTTTCAGTGGGACAAGATGTGGTGGGATTACAGGCATGAGCCACTGCTCTGGGCCCCACTTTTTGGATATGTTGAATTAAATAAAATATATTGTAGTTGATTTCACCTGTTTGGAAAAGGTAACAACTAGAAAATATAAAACATGCTTCATCACACTGTTTCTGTTGGATAGCACTGCTCTTGGCATCTCTGCCTTGTGCATCTTTTTATCTTCAGTGACTAGACAGTGCTGGGCACATAGGCATTCAGAAAATATTTATGAACAAATGAATGAAACCCATGAGTGAATGGAGTAAATGAATGAAACTCTGGAAGTGATAAGATTTCTTTTTTTTTTTTTTTGCAGTTTTTGGCCAGGGTGGGGCTTGAACCCACCACCTCTGGTATATGGGGCCTGCGCCCTACTCCTTGAGCCATAGGCGCCACCATGATAAGATTTCTTAAAAGGATGTTTATTATATTGTATTACCCTGTGTCTTTGAAAATATTTGATATAAATTTGCAAAATGACAGGCTCTAAATGTCTGTTTTGCTTGATTGGAGCTCCATGGAACCTGTAATCTCTGTGACTCAGGTCCTTTGCTGTGAAATGGAATTAGGTGTGGAAGTTAGCAGTTGCATTTCTTTAGATAAGGGAGAACCACTCTACCAAACAGGATTAGGTGACGTGTGGTGGGAAGAGCAAGACTTTGGAATAACACAGATTTGAAGTGTATTTAACCACCAGCTACATGTAACCTTCACCTATGAAGTTCTCTGGGTCTTAGTTTTCATGGTGAAATGGGGATAGTTTTGTGTTTTACATTAAGGTCTTGAGTTAAAATTAAATTTCTGTGAAGAGTGGAAGATCTGTGTCTAGATTCTTTTTCTTTTCTTTTTTGAACATGGATCCCTGGTTTTTCCAAGCACCATTTCTTGAAAAGACTGTATTTTCTCCAGTACAAAGACTGTCATGTATTACTTTTGCTACTTTGCCAAAGATCAGTTGACTATATTTAGATGGGTCTATTTCTGGGCTCTGTGTTCTGTTCCATTGATCTATTTGTTCTTGCACCAATATCTCACTGTCTTGATTACTCTAGCTTTATCATAAGTCTTGACATCAGATGGTACTGGTCCTCCATCTTTGTTCTTTTTAAATATTTTGTTGGCTGTTCTGGATTTTTTACTTTTTCACGTACATTTCAGAATCAGTTTAATCAAGCCAATAGACACAAAATAACTTGCTGGGATTTTGATTGGGATTCCATTGAATCTATAGATCAAGTTGGGAAGAACTGACATCTTGATAATATTGAGTCTTCCTACCCATGAACATAGAATATCTCTCTAATTTAGTTTTTTGATTTCTTCCATCAGAGTTTTATATGATAATTTTCCTCACATAGATCTTGCACATATTTGGTTAGATTTATGCCTAATTATTTCATTTGGGGGGGGTGAAATGCGGATAAAAATACCTCTTGGGATTGTATGTGTCAATAAATGAAATGACTTGAAAACTCTTTGGCACTTAGAGGTGTTTTAGTTTCAGTAAATGTACATTCTTTCCACTCCCTAACCTGGATACATTCACACCGCTGCAGAGTTTAATCACTCAGTTACTGTTGTAGGCCAGCAGGCCCCCAAAAGACCCGAGTCTGCCTCAGCTAGTCTCAGCCTTGGTCCCCAGCATGCCCCATCCCCTTTTGGTTAACTCTGAGAACACGTTTCTGACAAGGAAGTTTTCGGGTCTCCCTGACCCTCTAGCCAAGGTTGGAATAATGGTGGAGTTGAAACAATAGTGAAAATTCACTCAAGCAAAGTTTCCCAGGTAACTGAGTTTCCCAAGCTACTGGGCTTTCCAAGTTGTCCCCATGGTTACTGAGTTACCCCCCTGAGTTGCCACGCAGTTACCCCCTGAGCCAACTACCTGACTGTAACCCCGCCCTGTAACCAGCCACATTTCGCTTTTGTATATGCTTGCTTTGCCACCTCAGCACAAAAGGGTATAAAAGGCTGTCTGCATTTCTCTTGGGGGCTGTTTGCCCTTTGGGCAGCAGTCCGCCTGTGTAGATGTAATAAATGACAACCTGATTTGGGCCATTGCCCTTTGGGGCAGCGTCTGCCTGTGCAGGTGTAAATAAATCATCACCATATGATTTGAGCCTGAAGTGGGGTCCGTGTATTCTTATGGGTGGCGTAAGTTACAACAGTTACCAATTAGTCAAGTATGTATTGAATGCCTATTCTGTCAGGCACAATCCCTGGAACTGGAATACAGTAGTGAAACAAAAAAGACAAACGTCCTTGCCCTCATGGAGCTAAGAGTCTAGTGTGGGAGACCGATAATAAACAAGTAAAATGAATAGGATGTGAGTGTCTGTGGAGAAAAAGAATGCAAAGGAGAATTGGAGGTGCGGGGCAGGATGGGGAGGCATGAAGTTTTTTGTTTTTTTTTTTAGAAACAGAGTCTCACTTTATTGCCCTTGGTAGAGTGCTATGGTGTCACAGCTCACAGCAACCTCTAACTCCTGGGCTTAGGCAATTCTCTTGCCTCAGCCTCCTGAGTAGTGGGACTACAGGCACCCGGCACAATGCCCGGCTATTTTTACTGTTGTTGCTGTTTGGCTTTTGAACCTGCCACCCTTGGTATATGGGGCCGGCGCCCTACCCACTAAGCCACAGGCACCGCCCAAGTTTTAAGTAGATATCAGAAAGGCCTCACTGACAAAGTGACAACTGAAAAAAGCCTTGAAGGAATGAAACAGCCACATATGGACTGAGGCTAGAGGGAACTTCAAGTAAGTGCCTGGGGCCAGAATGTGTCTGTCAAGTGAGAGAACAGCCTGAGTTAAGGTTGAAAAGCACAGGACAAGATCTGCAAGGAGATGGATCCTGGAAGGCCTCATAAGCCATGGTGAAGATTTTGGCTTTTATTCTAGGTGAAAAGGGAAACTTGCAGATTTCCCTGGACTTGTATTGCACAGAGAAGTCATGTGATCTGACTTAACATTTCAGCAGGATCACTGTCACCCTGGTTGCCAGGTAGAGAGGTTGAGAGATGAGTCAGGTGTCTACTGTCATAATCTAGTGGAGAGATAAGGCAGCTTTGGTGGGGACAATGAAAGTAGTAAGAAATAAGTGATGCTCATGGACCGCTAGGGCATCTGTGGATGCGCTCAAGGATGTCCTTGAATCCTCTGAAATTTCACATGTTTCTGTGCATGTGCATTTTGGGGAGGAGAGTTTTTTTTGAAGTCTCAAAGCAGGTCTGTGATTCATATGAAGAACTACAGTGGTGAAAGATAATCAGGATACTTCATGCTTATTCCTAACTATTCAAAGTTCTCCATTAAGTTCTTTCTTCAAACCTTGATCCTAAATCCTCCAGGGCATTGATCCTGTTTTTGAGCCTCTCTCGGCTTCCATTACCCCCTGACTTTTAGCTCAGACTCATCAGGACTTTTTTCTTTTTTTTGAGACAGAATCTCATTCTGTCACCCTGGGTAGAGTGCCGTAGCATCATAGCTCACAGCAAGCTCAAACTCAAATGATCCTCTTGCCTCAGCCTCCCAGGTAGCTCAGACTACAGGCGCTTGCCACAATGCCCTGCTATTTTTAGTACAGACAGGGTCTTGCTCATGCTCAGGCTGGTCTCAAACTGTTGAACTCAAGCCTGCCTCTACCTCTCAGAGTGCTAGGATTACAGGCTTGAGCCATTGCACCTGGCCCTCATCAGGATTGTTAAGAAAAGAGAACCATGGGGCAATGAGTAGATTGTGTTCATTTCCTGTGCTACTTACAATGGAAACTTGGAAGCTACAGGCAGAAACACCTTCCTAGCTACTGTGTGAGGCACTTGTGAAACTAGTTCTCAGAAGAGTGTCTTTTATAATAAACTCTGGTCTACAAATCACATAAATCTCAACAGAAAGTGCAGATTTTATGGTTTGGTTTGCTTAATAGTCACAAATTAAAATAAGTTGTAAAAAACAATGGTGATGTTTGTTAGGATAAATATTTAAAAGGGAACAGCTGTAGGAAGATATAATAATTCACATCAGCCCATCATTCTTCATTCTAAATAAAGGCAACAGAGGTTGGTGCTTAACCAGAGGGGTTTCTTGGTATGTCTTTGGAATATCTTGTTCTATAGCTGCCCGGGTGAGGTAGGGAAGAGCTGAGAGTCACACGTGCCTTTGGGAGTAGCTGATCCATGACAGACAGGCTCTGGGGAAGGTTAACAAGAGGGTGGTTGACTGTTTCTTATTGGAGCAGTCTGCCCTCTACCATCTTTGAGAGTGTACTATACATACAGGAGGAAGAAGGTTGAGGTCGCAGAAGTGGTGTGCAAATGACTCAAGTTGCCTGAACTGCCTTTGGGATATGTCAGGAAGAGTCTCTGGTTAGGCAGAATCTGTTTCACTTAACACTCTATCTTGAGTTTTAGCTGTTTCTGTACTTTTCTATTTTTAAAAGGCATTTCTGAGTTTGGATACAGAGGATGTTTGTTATACCCTGTATTTTCCTGTGGCTTCAAGGACTACCTGAAGGAGTAAACACCAGGGTTTTTTCCTTTTCTTTCTTATTTATTTATTTATTTTTTTAGACAGAGTCTCACTTTGTCGCCCTCAGTAGAGTGCTGTGACATCACAGCTCACAACAACCTCCAACTTGGTTGGGCTTAAGCGACTCTCTTACCTCAGCCTCCCAAGTAGCTGGGACTACACCCAGGACTACAGGCACCCGCCACAATCCCCTGCTATTTTTTGTTGTTGCAGTTGTTATTATTATTTTTTTTTCCTTTTTGAGACAGAGTCTCAAGTTGTCGCCCTGGGTAGAGTACTGTGGCATCACAACTCACAGCAACCTCCCATCTCCTGGGCTTAAACAATTCTCTTGCCTCAGCCTCCCAAGTAGCTGGGACTGCAGGTGCCCGCAGTCATTGTTGTTTGGTAGGCCCAGGTTAGATTCGAACCTGCCACCTTTGTTGTATGTGTCTGGTGCCTTAGCTGCTTGAGCTACAGGTGCTGAGCCAACAGTTGTCATTGTTTAACTGTCCCCGGGCCTGGTTTCAACCCGCCAATCTCAGTGTATGTGGCTGGCGCTGTAACCACTGTGCTATGGGCACCGAGCCTAGGGCTCTCTTCTTAAGGGAGTCTTTTGTATTCTAAAAAGGAGGGCTTCTCTAGTTAACCCCCCTCCTTTGGGAGTGTCTAGAAGCATTGATCCATAACTGAAAGGAAAACCCAGATTAAAAGAAAGAATTAGCTTTGTTTTTATCCATCATCTCTGACTTTTCCCAGCTAAGGAAGGTTAAGTTTTTCCCAGAAATGAATTTGCATTTCTCTCTTCTTTCCCACTCTGCCTTTCTCCTGTTGAGTGCAAGTCTAAATTCCGAAGGATCCCATTCTGGGTCTTTTATTATCTAGCCCCGGTGGATTCCCTGTCTTTCTGCTACCACTGCCTTTCATGTACTTGAAACAACTGTCTGCCCAGCATTCTGTACACTTGCACGTCTGTGTGCTGTTGCCACTCCCTTCATCTACAATACTCTTTCCCTCCTTCACTGCCCGGCATGATCTTAATCGTCCTTCAAGGCTGAGTGCCAATTTTACCTCCTCAGAAGCCTTTCTCAACCCTCCTCCCCATGGTCACTTATTTCTTCCAACATGCTCCCCCCTTAACATTTTGCCCAAACATGTTAATTTTATCACATTCTGTTATTGTTAGCTGTATGTATTTAGACCAGTTGTTCTCAATTGATGCCGTTTTTGATCAATCCAATGGGGTGGTGGTGTTGTGGTTATGCCACTGGCATTTAGGGGGTAGAGGTTAGGAATGTTGCCAAACATCCTACAATGCACAGGACAGTCTTCTGTGCCAAAGAATTGCCCACCCGCCAGGGTCAATAGTGTAGAGGTTGAGAAAACCTGATCTAGACTGAGATTGCTTTGTGTAGGGCCACATTTTATTCATCTTTGAATTCTCAGAACTCTCATGCAGTAGGTTCTTAGTAAGTACCAATTATATACATGAGGGGGAAGAATGACTCAGAGCAAATATTCTTCTAGAGTATCCCAAACAGAGCAAACTGCCCCTGCAGGCACACTTAGATACTCTCTGAGGGTGATGACATGGAGGAAAGTCAGTGTCATAGTAGTAGCTGACAGTTAGTAAGTGCTTACGGTGTAGGCCAGATGTTACACTAAAAACATCTGTATGCATTCAACTTATTTAAAGCTAGAAGGTAGAAACTATTACTTTCCCTGTCTTGCGGTTGAGGAGACTCAGAGTGAAGTATCTTGCCCAAGGTCACCTTGTTAGAAAGTAGTGGATCACAGGGCACTGCATCACTGTTGTTTCCTATCTGGATTTCTGGGAACTGAAGTCCTCATTCTCCCTCCCCTCAGAGACCACTACAGAGTAAAGTTTATTGCTAGTGAAATGGGGGTTAAGGCAGAACAGTGTGGCAGTATGTGGAGCAGATCTGAAGATAGCACACTTCAACAAAGATGGCTTCCCTGCCCAGCCAAGGTTTCCAAAAAGCACAGAGTTCTCTTGACCTTGGCAGCAAACTTCTCTAATCTTAATTTTTTTTTTAATAATTGGATTTTTTTTTTTTTTTTGAGACAGAGTCTCAGTCACCCTGGGTAGAGCACCATGGCATCATAGCTCACAGCAACCTCAAACTCTTGGGCTTAAGTGATCCTCTTGCCTCAGCTCCCAAGTAGCTGGGACTGCAGAGGCCTGCCATGATACCTGGCTAGGTTTTCTTTTAGTAAAGTTGGGGTCTCGCTCTTGCTGAGGCTGGTCTCAAACCCCTGAGTGCCAGGCCCTAATCTTTATTTTTACTTTTCTTTTTTTTTTTTGAGACAGAGTCTCACTTTGGTCACCCTTCATAGAGTGCTATGGAGTCATAGCTCACAGCAACCTCAAACTCTTGGGTTCAAGCAATTCTTTTCCCTCAGCCTCAGGAATAGTTGGGACTATAGGTGCCCGCCACAATGCCTGACTGAGAGTGCTATGGCGTCACAGCTCACAGAAACCTCCAACTCTTGGGCTTAATCGATTCTCTTGCCTCAGCCTCCCAAGTAGCTGGGACTAAAGGTGCCTGCCACATCGCCCATGTTTTTTTTTTTTTTTTAGTTGTAGTTGTCGTTGTTTGGCAGGTCTGGGCTGGGTTCAAACCCGCCAGCTCCGGTGTGTGTGGCTGGGGCCCTAGCCACTGAGCTATAGGCGCTGAGCCACACCCGGCTATTTTTAGACATGAGGACTCACTCTGGTCTTGAACCTGTGAGCTCGGTCAATCTATCCACCTCAGCCTCCCAAGTGCTAGGATTATATGCGTGAGCCACCATGCCCAGCCATGTGTATTCAGCAGATATTTATCAAGCCCTATTATGCGCCTCACATTATTTAAGGTTGTTGCTAAGACAGACAAGCACTCAGCCCTCGTGAAGTTTACATTCTGGTGGGGAAGACATTAATTTATGTAAAAATAAACAAGCCAATTTAAGATAGTGGTTAAAAATTCATAAAATCGGCTCTGTGCCTGTAGTGGTTATGGCATCAGCCACATACACCAAGGCTGGCGGGTTCAAACCTGGCCCAGGCCAGCTAAACGACAACAACTGCAATAAAAAATAGCCGGGCGTTGTGGCGGGCGCCTGTTGTCCCAGCTACTTGGGAGGCTGAGGCAAGAGAATTGCTGAATCCCAAGAGTTTGAGATTGCTGTGAGCTGTGATGCCACAGCACTCTACCGAGGGTGACATAGTGAGACTCTGTCTCAAAAAAAAAAAAAAATTCATAAAATCATATGATAGAGATAGGGGGTGGGGAGGATGGCTGTTTTTATGCCATCTAAGAAAGGACATTAGGGGTGAGAACAGAATGATGACAAAAGACTGCCATGCTATTTGGGAAGTCCGGTTCCAAGCAGTGAGAACCACAAAGGCACAAATCTTGAAATGGCATAGTTGAGGACTAAAAACTAGCCAGTCAGAACTGGCACATACAGAAGAAAGGGGCAGAATGCAGCAGATAAAGTCTGAGAAGTAGGTCACATTCAACCTGCATGGTGTTTTTGAGATTTCATTAAAAACAAAGACAATTCTGTCTTGCAATTTCTCCTGAAGATTAAAAAAGACAAAAGTTGGCTTTGCTACCATGGCAGGCCATTATTCCTGAATAAAAATTGCTTCCGATATAGGGTAGTTATGTTCTCTTGTCCCCTTCCCCTTTAATAGGGCTGTATCATCAGTTCTTAAGTCATAGACATTTGAATTAGCAACCCCTGAATGCCACGTGGACTTAATAAGGACTTGGATTTATCTTTTCTCAATGTGATGGAATCATAAACAAGGGCATTAAGTGACAAGAGTAATTCAATCTAAATTTCTTTTTTTTGAGACAGAGTCTCACTATGTCACCCTTGGTAGAATGCTGTGGTGTCACAGCTCACAGCAACCTCAAACTCTTGGGCTTAAGCGATTCTCTTGCCTTATCCTCCCAAGTAGCTGGGACTATAGGCACCCGCCACAATGCCCAGCTATCTTTTTTTTGTTGTTGCAGTTGTTTTTAGCTGTTGTTTAGCTGACCCGAGTTGGGTTCAAACCTGCCACCCTTGGTGTATGTGGCTGGCACCGTAACCATCGTGCTATGGGCGCTGAGCCCTAATTTCTTTTTTTATTGAGACAGTCTCACTTTGTTGCCCTCTGTAGAGTGCAATAATATCATAGCTCACAGCAACCTCAAACTCTTGGGCTCAAGTGATTCTCTTGCCTCATCCTCCCTACTAGCTGGGACTACAGGTGCCTGCTACGACTGGCTATTTTTTCTTTTTGTTTAGCAGGCCTAGGCCAGGTTCAAACCCACCAGTCCGGGTGCATGTGGCTGCCACCGTAACCACTGAGCTATGGGCGCTGAGCCTGATCTACATTTTTAAGATCATTCTGACTACTTTGTTGAGAATACACTGGGACTTTGAGGAGGGAGATGGGCAACAATTAATGAGAAAAGTTGGTGTCTAAAGGCCAGTGGAGACAGAAAAGAAATGGACAAATCCTGGGTGTATTTTAGAGGTAAAGCTGAGGGGATTTAACTAATGCATCAAGTGAAGGGAAGGGAATGAAGGGTATGCCTTGAGCACCTCGGTGTGTGTTGGTGCCATTTACTGAGACAGGGAAGATAAGGGAGTTTGGGGAAAAAAGAAATCAAAGCTGTTTGAGACTTATTATATTTAGGACACCTATTAAATGTGTGAGTGGAATGTTAGGTAGGCAGTTAGATGAGCCAGCAGCTTAGGAAGAAGGTCAAGGTTGGGGATATAAATTGAGAGTTCTCAGTACATAGGGGTGATACATAAACCCACGGGAATGAATGGATGAGATTACTGAGGGAATAAATGTAGATATAAAATAGAATGCCTTGAGTTCCAGGACTTTTTGATGTGAGGTCAAATTTAAATCTTCTAAATTCCCGGTATCATACAGGCTGGGAGGCTGAGGCAGGATCATTTGAGCCCAGGAGTTTGAGGTTGCTTAGCACTCTAGCCTGGGTAAAAGAGTGAGACTCTCTCTCCCCCACCCCAAAAAAATCCTCCCTCCAACCTGTCATTCCATGAAACCTCATAGACTCCACAAGACTCATAACTTATTGTTAAATTATGGCTTAGAAAGAGAAATGGAAATATATAGATTCCATAAAGCCACTGCCAAAGAAATGACAAAATACCACAGTGATCAGTGTATCAAGGTTCTATGGACAGTAAGATCAGATAACATGTCTGAGTATAGTAAGCAGATGTAGAGATTTAATGTTGGAGGGGACTATCCAGTGATTAATGGACTCTTGAGTTTTATCAGCTCTCAACTGGTGGCTCAGTTGCTAGGGCCATGAAGTTAAACCAACAACAAACTGATATGACTGTTAATTGGGCAGGTTTACTTCATGCTAAGTCAGAAGCATCAGGGATCGATCTGTTAATGATCCTGTGCTTGTCCTTCTTGAATTACTAAAGTAGGTTGATTTATGTTGATACTTTGCCTATGATGTTTTAATTAAAACACAAAGAAAAATGCAAAATCTCATTATATCTTATAAATATTGACTACACCTTGAAATGTTATTATTTTGGATACATTGGACTAAATAAAATACATAAAGTGGGCACAGTGCCTCATGCCTATAGTCTCAGCCACTTGAGAGGCTCAGGTGGATCACTTGAGACCAGGACTTTGAGGCTGCAGTGAGATATGACTATGCTGCTGTACTCCAGCCTGGGCAACAGAGTGTGACCCCAAACTATTAAAAAAACAAAAACCCCATTAAAACAAATTCCACTTAGAAAATGTAAAATATAAATGTGGCTTATATTAGTGCTCCTCTAGATCATTAGTTATAGTAGAACTAGGCCCACCATTCCAACCCACATTCGAACATTCTCGCTGAAATAATAAAGTGATGAATAAAGGTAAATTCTGATTGTGTGTTCATACATTTGAGACAGACATGCACTATGTGTCATCAAACTGAAGTTTCTATTCACTATCAGCTGGCAGCTCAGTGCCAAAAGCAACAGGACAATGAATTGGCAGCACACAGCTACTGCTCAGTTAGGTAACTTCTTTAGGCATTCACACTTAAATAAAACCTTGAATCTCATCTTTATCCATTTTTTCTTTCACTTCTAGTCACTAAAATGTTAGCTCTTCCTGTGAAACCCTTCAGTTATGTTTTCTCCCGGTTCTTACCTAATTAAAAGGTTTAGTTACCTTGCTTTTGAAAATTTAGTTTTCTGGTAGTATCCCAGCTTCCTTCTGTGTTTCTTCCATTCTATATACTGCAACTAGTCTCCTAAGATATGTCTTTGTTCAAAACCTCCAGTTTGTTTCAACATTGCCTGTAGGAAGAATTTTTTCATCTAGCAGTCAAGGCTTTTCAAAATTTACCTCTTGGTATATTCTGGTTATTGGATGGAGCTGGAAAATATTCTTCTTAGCAAAGTATCTCAAGAATGGAAGAAAAAGTATCCAATGTACTCAGCCCTAATATAGAGCTAATTTATAGCTTTCATATGAAGGCTAAAACCCAATTATAGCACAAGAATACAGGGAAAAGGGCAAGGGAGGGGAGGGGAGGGGGGAGGATGG
>CAUYRH010032004.1:0-18636 GCA_963574655.1 Perodicticus potto
ATCTGATTTGTTTGGCACTTTCATTTTTCAAGATAAATTAACAAGTTTTTTGTTTGGGAGGGCTTGTTTTTTGTTTTGAGACAAGGTCTTGTTCCCTTGCCAGTACTAGATTGCCGTGGTGTCATTGTAGTTATAGTTCACTGCAACCTTAAAGTCTGGACTAACGAGTACCTCCTGCCTCAGCCTCTTGAGTAGCTGGGACTACAGGCTTGCACCACCATGCTTGGCTAATTTTTCTTATTATTTTTAAGAGACAGGGTCTCAATATATTGCCCAGGCTGGTTTTGAACTCATTAACTCTCAAACAGTTCTTCTGCCTCATTCTCTGAGTCACCTAGGATCATGAGTGTGAGCCACCCTGCCAGGTTCCAAGTTGTGTTTTGGTTCATGAACAATTCACTTATTCATTTGGATAGAGTGATTTATTTCATTGGAATCTAACATTCTTGAATAAATTAATCTAATGTTGAGTTTTTAAATTTGTCAAAACTAAAACACAGCTATGGTAATGTAAGTGTGCTTTGTCACTCTTGAGACCAGTCAGAGGCCCTGACCAATTGTAGCTTTTCTACTTTAATCTTTAAAAAGCTACCCAAAGTTCTGAAGTACTATACAGTTGACCCTTGAACAACATGGGCAGGTCAGCACCTCTCTATGCACACCCCCAGAATATAAATACTAATAGCTTACTCTTGATCAGAAGCCTTTCTAATAACATAAACAATTAATACACATTTTGTATGTGATTTGTATTATTTGCTAAATTCTTACAGTAAAGTAAGCTAGAGAAAATGTTATTAAGGAAGAGAAAATATACTTTTCAGTGAGTGGAAGTGGATCATCACAAAATGGTCTGTCTTCATGATCACTGTCCTCAGGTCAAGTAAGCTTAGATGACGGAGGAAGTGGGGGTGTTGGTCTGGGTGGCAGAGGCAGAAGAGGTGGAGGAGGAGGAAAGGGGAGCCAGGAGAGACAGGCACACCCTGAGTAATGTTATGGAAATATATTAGAATTTCTGACTTTTGGCTTTTCATTTTCCTAAAACTGTTTCTAAACAGTGCCAATCTTCTCCTGTTTGCTTTAGTTTCAGCATCCATATCCTAGAAGGGTCCATGTTGTAAAAGAAGGCAGAAGCAGTCTTGAATATTTGGAACTCGGCCAGATTGTCTAATGTCAGTTTGTTTTCTGGCACTGCTTCTATGTCATCTTCCTCCTCTGCACTGGCTCAGAAGCACTCATCTCCATCAAACCCTTTTCTGTTAATTCTTCAGGTGTGGTTTCTATTAGTTCTTAAATTTCTTCAAGATCCATATCTTGAAACCAACCCTTTACCCCCTACCTTTGTTTGCCATATTCACGATCTCTTTCATGATTTCCTTCATTGACTCTGTCATAAATCCTATGAAACCATGCACGACCTCTGGACACAGTTTTCTCCAGCAGGAATTGTTTTAGGCTTGATGGCTTTCGTGGCCTTTTCTGTAACAATTAAGGCATTTTAAATGGTATAATCCTTATAAATTTTCATGGTGTTTCTCTACTGGAATTCTCTCCCACAGTGTTGACTATCCTTTCCATAGAACCATTACCATAACATAGAGTACCATAATCATCATTAAAGATCCTTATGACTCCAGAATAGAGGCGAATTAGAAATGTCTTTGGGGGCAAGTAGACCCCTTTGACACCCTCCTCAGTTTCAAACTCATGGAGTTCTGGGTGACCAGGGGTAAAAGAACTATAAGAGGCAATTCTTCACTGGCAGGGTACAAGGACAAAGCATCAATGGAACTAACCTATAAAAAGTGTTCTTGTCCAGGCCTCCTTGTTATATAACCAAAAGACTGGAAACAGATGTTTATCTTTTCCCTTTAAGGCTTGGAGATTAGCAGCTTTATAGATAAGGGCAATCCTGATCATAAACTTGACTGTATTTGCACAGTAACAGAGTTAGTCTGCCCCCTCCCCCGCTTTGAGGCAGAATCTCACTATGTTACCCTGGGTAGAGTGCCGTGGTGTCAGCCCAGCTCACAGCAACCTTAAACTTCTGGATTCCAGCAATCCTCCTGCCTCAGCTTCTGAAATCGTTGGGACTACAGGTGCCTACCATAATGCCCAGCTAATTTTTTCTTCTTAGTATACAGTCTTGCTCTTGCTTAGGCTGGTTTGGAACTCCTGAGCTCAAGAGAAAAACCTGCCTTGGCCTCCCAGAGTGCTAGAATTTCACTGCTACTGGCCTAGTCTGTCTATCCCTTCCTGCCTTGAATCTTGGTGCTTGTTTCTCTTCTCTACTAATGTCTTTAATGGCATTTTTAATTTTTCCTGATTAAGGCACTTTTGTCTGCATTAAAAACCTGTTCAGGTAGATCTTCTTTCTCCTCAATGATTTTCTTAATAGCACCCAGGAACTTGTCTTCTGTCTCTTGGTTGGTAGAAGCTGCTTCTCCTGTTATCTTGACATTTTTTAAGCTAAACCTCTTTCTAAAATTATCAAATCATCCTTTGCTGGCATTAATTCTCCAGCTTAGATCCTTTACCTTCCTTTTTCTTTAAAGTGGTCACATAATGACTTTGCTGTTCCTCAATTATATTAATCTATAGGTGTGCCTTTCTTATAGCAATCCTGCACCCACATGAAAGCTGCATTTTCAATACAAGCTAAGAAGTTTGTTTCAAAAAAAGTGCAAGGTTTTGAAGTCTGCTGGTGTAGCTGCGGTGATGGCTTCATGAATTTCCTTTTCATTTTTTACAATGGTCCTTATACTGGGCTGGATTTATTTATCGTGAAATGATGGGCAACCATAGCTGCAGATCCCAATCTATAGTACATATCAAGTGACTCAACTTTTTCTTGTAATGTCATAACTTTGCTTCTTGGGAACACTTTTCACCATCACTAGTGACACATTGTATGGGTTCCATGGTATTAATCAAGGTTTACAATACTGTAAAAAATACTATGAAAAATGCCTGAGAACAGTGAGAGATCACTTTTTACTGTGATACACCATTTAGTGGAGAGATGAACTGCTTATATAGTGGTGATCAGCATCACATGGCATATTAAACAAATACAACATTGGAGCATGTCATAATAGCTACGAGAGTTATTACACCAGTGCGGTATATACTAAAGTTAACTTCATGCAGTTATGATTTAATACTGCATCTTTATGTTTATAATTTCTCTCTGTAAATGGGGCCATGTATGGTCTGTTTGTGTAAGTTTTGATAAATTTTAACCTTGTATAGTAGATATGTGCATATTTTATGGTAGTAAATGGTAAAATAGACTGGTATTTCCATATATCTTAGGTGGTATGGTGGTGTGTGTCTGTAGGCCCTACTTAAGAGACTAAGGTAAGAGGATTACTAGAGCCCAGGAGTTGGAGGTTGCAGAAAACTATGATCTTACCACTTCACTTCAGCCTTGGTGACAGAGCAAGACCAGGTCTCAAAAAAAAAAAAAAAAGAATATGCATAATACAAAAGAGACTTGGAGAAAGTGGTGGGAAGAGTAAGGAAATGTGGTGCGTGTAGAGGTGGGATACAGGGACAGGGTAGACAAGAAGAGAGGGAGGAGGGAGGGATGCCCAGATAGAGAAACTAACAGTCCCTGGGAACAGGGGTTGAATGGTTGGTAGTGACATCTGGCTAGACAGAGCACAAGGTTTAGGAGCTTGAGGGTGATGCCGGAATTTCAGGCTCTTGGTCTCGGCAATTCGAAGAAGGAATCGACGGACCACAATAGTAGTGGTAAGTCAGGATTTATTTACAAGAAAGGAAAATTAGAAGTATAAGAAGAACCAGACCTCCAGGCAAAGAGGACCCAGGAGGGGAGCAAACTCTCCTGCTCCCTCTCTGAGGTCCAGCCAAGGTCTGCTTTGGAGGGGAACAGGCAGCTCTCCTGTTCCCTCTCCGAGTTCCAGCCGAGGTCTGCTTCTTAGCTGTTCTCTCTCCGAAGTCCTGCTGAGGTCTGCCCCTGAGCTCTCTGCTCAGGGGTTTATATAGTCCCAGGGAGTTGCTTTGCCCGAACTTCTTAGGGGTGGGTCTTCGTTAGTTACAGCCAGCTGTCCAATGAAGACCCGGGCCCTGGAAACTGACATGATATTGACCAGTCAGATGTGCAGAGGAGCAGACAGCAAGGCACCAGTGTCTTCCGCACAGGTGTCCGGCCCTTCCGCAAGCTGGTTTCTCCATCCGCCTTAGCATCAGCGCCGCCAGGGCCAAGGCAGCAGTTGTAGAGCTGCCTTGTCCTGCATCAAGGGGAAGCATAAAAACAGAGACAGATATGTCCTGTTTAAATGCTTAGCCTTTCTCCTATAAATAGGTTTTGGGGTTTTCTTGGGGGTGGGGGGGAGCAGGAGGGAAATGACAGAATCATAGTTATTTGTTAAGAGAGCACCTTTTGTAAAGAAGAGATGAAACTGGAAGCAATTAGGAGATAATCAAGGAAGTAACAGAAACAGACCTGAATTAGAGCAGAGGCTGTGGGAATAAAAATTCTGGAGACAAAATTAGTAGTATTGAGGTAAAAATTGAAGACTTTATTTGTTCATTCATTACCCTTTCATTCCTCAGATTTCTTTCTAACCCCATCCTTGTGTCAGGCATGCACAAGATGCTAGGCTCATAGCATGATTAACATAAGATTTGGTTTCTGTCTTTTTAGGGACAGTCTGTAGGGAAGACACGTACAAACAAGTGATTGCCAGCCACAGCAGTGAGGTGCATAATAACTGTAATGATAAAGTGGTAGTAGAAGAGACTTGTGTTATGTTTGGGTGGATCAGGAAGGGCTTTGCAGCAGAGGGTTCTCTTGAACTAGCCATTAAATGGATGGGAGTTTGTGATATCACCACGATAAGAAAGGACATTTCAAGTGGTGGGAGTAGCATGCTGAGACCAGGAAGTTGTAAGTGGTTTAATAC
This sequence comes from Perodicticus potto, assembly GCA_963574655.1. Classification (NCBI taxonomy): domain Eukaryota; kingdom Metazoa; phylum Chordata; class Mammalia; order Primates; family Lorisidae; genus Perodicticus; species Perodicticus potto. The sequence goes on from CAUYRH010032004.1 coordinate 4,932, forward strand.
AGCCAAAGCATGGGATGTGAAGAATGAGTCAGGAAACTGAGGAGCTGGCTCTAGAGAGATTTGAGTGCCAGGTTGAAGAATTTGGTTTTAATTTTGTGGAAGCCACTAAGGACTACAGAAAGGAAAATGCTATCACTGGGTTTTGGATACTAGTATTATAAAAGATAGGTAGAAGCGGGGGAAAGACTGGAAAATTTTGAGTTTGCTAAAGAGCAAGTGCAACAGATACTTCAGGCCTAACATGGGAGGAGTTGTGGGCAGAGAGGGAACGGGATATAAAACACATTCTGGAGGTAGAATCAGTAGGAACTTGGCAACTTGGTTTGCAGAATGAGGCAGGACTTTAAAAAAAAAAAAACAAGAATTCTCTCATTCAAGTTACGGGACACCGGGAGTATAGAAGTGCTTATGAGGAAGAGGATCATTTACGGGGAAATAAAAACATGATTTTTGAACACAAGTGTGAGTCACATATACTTTATCAACAGGGAGAAAGGGTCAGATCTTTTCTCTTAGTGCATACCAATCAGAATAGAGTGACAATAAATTTTTTACAAAACTACAAATGAAGAAAATAGAGACCAATCTTTCTCTCTAAGAAAAAGGATAAGAGTAGTGGAAGAACTGAAAGGGGAAAATGAATGGGCTCAATTACATGAAAATCCACAGCTTTTTATGCCAGTAGACAATTAAAAAGCAGACAGGTCACTTGGAAAGAGTAAGTCTAATAATGTGATAAAAGTTTGTTTTCTTAACATACTGAGTTCAAATCAGTTGATGAGAAGAACACTAGAATTCAATAGAAAAGAAGATGAGGCTAAGGATTTAAAGAGGCACTTTACAAGAGAAATTAGGATGGTATGTTTAATTTACCTAGAATGAAAAAGATATACATTAAAAGAAAAATGAAACATTACTTTTCAACTGTAAGATTTATAAATTTTAAAAGAAATAACATTAACCAAGCTTAGAACAATTCAGGGAAAGTTAGCACATTTACATATTGAGAATCACTTGAACCCAGGAGTTTGATGTTGCTATGAGCTGCTAGGCTGATGAGATCATGGCACTCTAGTCTGGGTTACAGAGTGAGACTCTGTCTCAAAAAAAAAAAAAAAAAAAACCCACCATTTCCTGCCAGGGCAGTTTTGTTAGGTAAATCAGAAGACTTCATTTCACTTGGTCTAACAGTTTAACCTTTTTGGTGTTTATCTAAAGGAACTTAAATGTAAAAAGAGTGGTAGTCAAGAGGAGAACCAGAATCAGAGTGGTATTTTAAGCCACCAAAGAGTTGGGTGGAATGCTGCCACCCCTGACAGTCTCAGTTCTCCCAGATTGCAGGATTCCCCACTTCCATAAGACACATTTCAGAAGGATTTGTTTGTGTCCTTTCTCATTGTCTCTTGAACTCATTCTGAAGGCTTTGGCTCTCACCGCTCCACCAAAACTCTGTATCAAGGTCACCAGTATATTCCACGTTGCTAAATCCAGTGCTTAATTCTCAGTCCTAATCTTACTTTAGATGCTTGCAGGATTTGACACAGTTGGATTATTCCCTCCTCCTTGAAACACTTTCTTTATCTGGTTTCTCCAGTTGCTCAGACCAAAAATCTTGGTTGACTTCTCCCCCTTCCATCAAGCCCATCGTCACATTTTATTCATCAGCAAACCATATTGGTTCTACCATCAAAAGATACTTCTATAATTCAGTACTTTCCCCTTTTCTCAACTATGTCCACTATGGTTGAGTCTACCATCATCTGTTGCTTAAAATATTTTATTAGGTTTCTAATTGCTTCTGTCCTGACTCCTTTAGATTATTATTAACACAGCAGCCAGAATGATCTGTTAACATTTTTACTCATGGGTAAAAGCTAAAATTAAGGCCCTGCAAAATTTAGTTAGCCCTCGTTGTGGTTCTGATGATCTCTTTTCTTCTCTCTGTTTTTTGCTTATTTCCTCCACACTGGTCTCCTTATTACTCATTCAACACACCAGGAACATGTTCACTTGTAGGGCCTTTATACTTCTGTTTTATTTGCCTTTAACAAACATTTTTACATCAGATACCTTCATTCACTTCTTTTTGGTTTTAATTCAAATGCCACCTTCTCAGTGACTTCTTTCGCGATCACCCTGTTTAAAATAGCTGCCCTCCCATTACTTTGTCTTCCCTACCTTGCTTTCCTTTTGCTCTGTATTGCTTTTCAGCTTCTGAGATAATGCATATTTTATTTCCTTTTATATTGTCTGTACTCTCTTTTCCTGCTGTGCCGCCCCCCACATCCACCCAAATATAAACTTGACACGGCAGGGATTTTTTTCTTTGTCCAATGTTGAACTCCTAGCCCTAGAACAGTAGTATCTGGCACATAAGAGATACTCAGTAAATCCTGGGTGGGTAGTCATACAGATGGACAGATGGACAGACAGGAGAAAGAATGGGAGGTTAGTTTTAAAAGCTAGAGGAAAAGATAATTAGCTTGCTTTTGAATATATTTTATTTGTGAAAGTTCCCCAGTGGAGATGGCAAAAATGCAGGTAGTAGCATGCAAATGTGTAAAACCTGGGATTTTGTTTGAAACAGTTTCTGAAACATGGGAGACTAATATAATTTAGAGTGCATTTTTGATCACTCTAGTGACTTCATATAGGACAGCCTCTTTTAATTTCTGTCTTTACAGTACCAATATTTTATTTCCAGTTTTATAACAGGTATTTATGAGGGTTATTTTTTTTTTGCGATATATCTGAATCTGAGTCATGTATTACAATATGGTATTTTCTTTTACTTTTTTTTCTGTATTAGAACTACAGTAGAACCTCCAAAGTTAACCGCCACCCTACATTAACCACCTCCTTAAGTTAACCTAATTTTCACAGACGGGACATGTACCACTTAAACGTATCAGTACAGTAGGCCCAGTTCCTTACGTTGACCACCTCTGAATGTTGACCAGTTCATTACAGTCCCTTGGTGGGTCAACTTACAGAGGTTCTACTGTATAACTTAAACAATTCACTGTAATAAATTAAAAGACTCTGGCTCGGCGCCTATGGCTCAAGCAGCTGAGGCGCCAGCCACATAACACACCTGAGCTGGCAGGTTCGAATCCAGCCTGGGCCCGCCAAACAACAGTGACGACTGCAACCAAAAAATACCCGGGCGTTGTGGTGGGCACCTGTAATCCCAGCTGCTTGGAAGGCAGAGGCAGGAGAATCGCTTGAGCCCAGGAGTTGGAGGTTGCTGTGAACTGTGATGCCACAGCACTCTACCCAGGGCGATAGCTTGAAGCTCTGTCTCAATAAAATAAAATAAAATAAATTAAAAGACTCCCTTATCAACACATGGAAATCATTCTGGTTAAATACCAAGGCCAAGAAGTCTCTTCGGACTTACCTTGAGAAAGCACAAACATCTGGTCCACTCAGTGATGGTCCTTTGAGGGCTAGTCCAAAGTCATTCTTGATCTGGTCATTATTTATTTATTTATTTATTTATTTATTTTGAGACAGAGCCTCAAGCTGTCACCCTGGATAGAGTGCCGTGGCATCACAACTCACAGCAACCTCCAATTCCTCGGCTCAAGCGAGTCTCCTGCCTCTGCCTCCCAAGTAGCTGGGACTACAGGCGCCCGCCACAATGCCCCGCCATTTTTGAGTTGTAGCCGTCATTATTGTTTGGCGGGCCCAGGCTGGATTCGAACCTGCCAGCTCAGGTGTACGTGGCTGGCGCCTTAGCCCATTGAGCCACAGGCGCCGAGCCTATTTATTTATTTTTTAAGACAGAGTCTCACTTTTTCGCCCTCAGTAGAGTGCTGTAGTGTCATAGCTGACAGCAACCTCAAATTCTTGGGCTTAAGCGATTCTCTTGTCTCAGCCTCCCAAGTAGCTGGGACTACAGGCGTCCACCACAATGCCTAGCTATTTTTTGTTGTAGTTGTCATTGTTGTTAAGCAGGCCCCGGCCAGGTTCAAACCTGCCACCCGTAGGGTATTTGGCCGGCGCCCTAACCAGTGAGCTACAGGTGCCAAGCCAATCTGTTCATTTATGTCTGTAGTATACATGTATGTGAAGTTATAACTGGAACTAATTAGAGTGATTTTTATAATTATCAGTGTTACTGATTAGCTGTAAAAGCTGCAGCACTTAAATTTCTTGTATCTTGTCCATGGTTAAGATGATGACATCCGGAAATCTTATTTATTTGTAACACTTTTCCTATAATTTAGTTCCATGTCATCTATTTTATTGTATAGGTTTGATCACATAATAGCAGTATCTTACTGATTCCTTTGCATTTATTGAGGGAAATAAGACTGAAAAGTTTGTTCTTCTATAACTTTAGATGTGTTTTAATACGAAAATACAAGGTTAACCTTGGAACAAAGTCTGCTGTCTAAAACTGTCTGTGCTACTAACAATTACCTGTGCTTGCCAACCAACCAACCGTATTAGTTCTTAAGATAGATGCAGTATCATCTCCTAGATAGCATTTATCTGGGAAACAGTAGAGGAAATTATTTATGTCTTGTAACATTGAGTATGTTCTGTCATACTACCATAATAGAGAGGTGTTTGATTATGTATCTCATGCTACTATTACATGTATACATCTGTATGTATACACCTGTCTGTGAAAATAGAAAGTTTCAGGTCAGGATATTTAAAGTGTACTAGATAGTGCACGAACAAAAACAAACAAACAAAAAGAAATCCTCCCACAAAACCTCCCTTGATGGCCTTTAGATTTAGATCATTTTTATAGTAAACACAATACTGGATAAAATAATGTTTGTTCTCTTTTAGGTAAAAAATAAAAGGCATGTGTACTCAAAGTTCATTTCTAGAGAGATAGAATCTGGATCTTTAAGTAACTTTGGAGTTGATCTAGTGTGGCTCACTCATTTCCAGGTAAAGATTAAAAGGGCTTGAAAGGAGAAGGGATGCTGTGTGGCCTAGGTTATTTATTAGTTGCAGGGCTGAGAATGTGACCTAGTCCTCCTGATTACCAGTCTAGTGGAAGAATGTGGGCTCCCAGCAGTCCAGTTTATCTGTTATTTACAGTAACTTGTAATAAACGAGTATTACAGTGCTCTGTGGCTCGTAAAATGTTTTTTTATGGGAGTGTGACATTTTTTACTTCCCAGTAATCCTGTGTCATAAACAAGATACCATTTCTGTTTTACACACAAAGGAATTAAGATTCGTAGATGTTTTAGTAGTATGTCATATCATTACATCCTATTGCTAGTGAGAGGTAGGGCCAAATTTTGAATGCAGGTCCCTAACTTCAAATCAGTGTTCTTTTGATGACCTTTACTCTTTTGGATACTTGTGATTCAAAATATAGAAATCAGAGGTTGAAAATACCTTGAAAATAAGAATTTGCCAATCACTTGAAAGTAGGTGTTTTCTAGAATTTACCTTGAAAGTAGTTAAACATTTGAAAACATTCATTCTTTAGAAGAAAATAGAAGATTATTTATTTGATAAAAATTAGAACCTTTGCCTTTGCATGTAATATATAGAACCCTTTAAATCATATCACATGCAATAAAATCAAACCAATGAAAACTGTAGCTCCTCTCAACACCCTACCCGTCATATCTTATGTATTACGTGACACTTGTAAATCTGGGACATTCTCCAAGATGTTAGAAATTGCCCTGGCTCAGCTGCCGATGAGGAGTGCTGTTTTGAAGAGCCCACGTGCTGGAGGTGCTGGGAGAGCCTGTTTTCCTGGAGAACATTTCTTTGAACAGAGGTCTTACTGGCAGAAGTATGTCTGAATATTTAGTAAAAATGCTTAGCATGCTATTTAGTGTATTTCTGTTTTGAAATGGTTTTATAATAAATTTGGGATTTTTTAGATTTCAATAAATTTAGGGCATATAGTTTTTTCCCTTGTTATGTAGATGAATTGTAGAATGCTGAGGTTAGAGCTTTCAGTGTACCCATCACCAAAATAGTGTACATTGTACTTAATAGGTAAATTTTAATGCCTTACCTCCCTTGTGTCCTACCCCTTCTTAGCTTGCAATGTCCATTACAACAGTTTGTGACCATATATATCCCAGCTCCCACTTATAAGTGAGAACATGTGGTATCCATTTTTCCATTTCTATGATATTTTACTTAGGGTAAGGGTCTCCAATTCCGTCCAGGTTGCTGCAAAAGACATTATTTCATTTCTTTTTCTGGCTGAGTAGTCCATGTTATATACATACCACATTTTCTTTATCCACTCATCAATTGATGGGCACTTAGGTTGATTCCATATCTTTGTAATTATGAATGGTGCTGTGGAATTCTGTTTTAAAAGTATAACTTTTAAATCCTAACTTGGTAAGAAAAACAAAGAATATAACTTTAGTATGACTTGAGTGTAGAAATTGGGCAGGCGCCCCGATTTGATTTTTGCCTTTATCCTTTGCATTACAAAAAGTTTTTCATCATAGCTTAGTGATTTAAAATTAGAAAAACTAAAGGCAGAAGAACATTAGAAATTTGTAAGTTCTCTTCTAGCCATAAGTTGACTTCCTTTCTATAGAATATTTAAGAGATTGTTAAAGTTTATCAAAAAATAAAAACTGTCTTGGCACCTGTAGCTCAAGCGGCTAGGGCGCCAGCCACATACACCAGAGCTGGTGGGTTTGAATCCAGCCCAGGCCTGCCAAACAACAATGGCAACTACAACCAAAAAACAAAATAGCCGGGTGTTGTGGCATTCACCTGTGGTCCCAGCTACTTGGGAGGTTGAGGCAAGAGATTTGCTTAAGCCCAGGAGTTGCTGTGAGCTGTGACGCCATGGCACTCTACCGAGGGCAACAGCTTGAGGCTCTGTCTCTAAATAGATAAATAAATAAATAAATGAATGAATGAAAACTAACGGATACTGGGATGGAAAGGTAAGTATGACATATCAGTAAATATTTTATTGTATATGAAAAGGTATAGAGTCATAAGTGTTTTAGAGTTAGATTTAAGCTCTGTGTGTATGTGTGTATGATTAATTACTATTTAAGCAAAGCTAATAGTTTATAGACAGGAAGCCAAAGCTATAAGTAACATCTTGAGTGCTTAAATCTAGAATAGTTTTTCAAATATTGTTAAAGAGGGGTAGTAGATAAAAAGCTAAATCTACTGAACTACAGTTTTGTGTAGAAAAACAAGAGAATTATAAATGAGGAATTGTGGGGAACCAATGTTTGATAGTGTTCCTAATGGTATGTAGTAGGAAATAGGTGTTGATTAATTTGAGAATAGAGTTTATGTAAATCTCCCATATGATATGCTAAATATTTCTGTACAATTAAATGTCCGTACATACTTCTTGCATGGGAAAGGCCTTGGGCAAGGAAATTTATTCCAGGAATGACAGACTTACATAACAGGACTCAATCCCTACATTTTGCCGTGTTCAGGGGTTTTCCTTCCCAGAAGGATTGTTGATTATTGACTAGAACTTCTTGTGAAAGGATAGTAGCACTCAAGTACTGTGTTTCAGTCGTTCACTCCATTCTCTTTCAGTGAGTCCACAAGGTCAAACTGTTTTCATAGTGCCTTTCTCACTCTCATTTTCACTCTCTTTTCAGTCTGGTAGAATTTTCCAGAACTCATGTGTGATCTCTTGGCAGATTGAAAATAGATACAGATATGAGACTCCAGATTTACAAAAATTTAAGTAATACCTTTATCCCACTATATTTTTTATTTTGAAAAAAAGAAAAGTTATTTTTCATAAAAATGTTAACCTAATGGAGTTTATTTATTAACAAATGAATATTTAAATTTTCTGTTTGTTTGTTTGTTTTTTGTTTTGAGACAGAGCCTCAAGCTGTCACCTTGGGCATCACAGCTCATAGCAACCTCCAATTCCTGGGCTCAAGCGAGTCTCTTGCCTCTGCCTCCCAAGTAGCTGGGACTACAGGCGCCCGTCACAACGCCTGGCCACTTTTTGGTTGCAGCCGTCATTGTTGTTTGACGGGCCCAGGCTGGATTCGAACCCGCCAGCTCAGGTGTACCTGGCTGGCGTCTTAGCCCGTTGAGCCACAGGCACCGAGCCTGAATATTTAAATTGTTAATTACTAGTACAATAAAATGGACAGATATAAACAAAAGCTGTTTGGGATCTTTAGTAATTTTTCATTAAACTTTTTATTTTGAGATAATTGTAGATTCATATGCAGTTATATAAGAAGAAATAATACAGAGAAAGCCTATGTTCCCTTTGCCTGTTTCCCCCATGGTAGATCTTGCAAAACTATAAAGCAGTATCACTACCAGGATTTGACATCGATACATTCAAGGTAACAGGAATGTCCAACCTGTGGCGCATGGGCTGCATGGGGATTGCGGACTGTTTTGCTTATCTGTGGTGTCAGATACTGCACACAGTATGCACAGACCTTTTCTTGTGCTCATCAGCTTAGTTAGTTTTTGTGTATTTAATGTGTGGCCCAAGACAACTCTTCTTCCAATGTGAGGCAGAAAAGAAAAAAGATTGGACATTCCTGGTACAGAACATTTCCTTCACAAAGTCCCCTCATGTCACCCTTTTATCCACTCCCAGCCCTTCCTTGGCCCTTGGCAACCATTAATCCATTTCTACAATTTTGTTACTTCAAGAATGTATGTAAATGGCACCAATACAGTATGCAACCTTTTAGGATTGGCTTTTTTCACTCACATAATTTTTTGGACATTCATCAAAGTTGTTGTGTGGGTGTATCATAGTTCATTCCTTTCTATTGCTGAGTAGTATTTCATGGTATGAATGTACCACAGTTTTTTTAACCATTCACTCATTTAGGGATATCTGGTTGTTTCTAGTTTCGGGGTGTTACAAATAAGGTTGCAATAAACATTCACATAGAGGTTTTTGTGTGAATGTTATTTTTCACTTCTCTGGGATAAATGTCCGGGAGTGCAGTTACTGGGTCATATGGTAGTGGGTGTTCGTTTTTTAAGAAACTGCCAGACTTGTCCAGAGTGGATAAAGGGATTCTGAGGTTAAAAATGTGTGACAACCACTGCTTCATACAAAGGCATTTATCAAAGCTGATATGTGACATATACAATAAGAAAATTTCTTGTGTTGGTAGCATCAAATAAGGAGACCTTTTTTTTTTTCTCAGCCTTTTGTAAAGGGAGTGATATCTTACTCTTTGTTCATTTGTAAATTATAGTGCCGAGTCATGTTGGTTGCTTTGCAGTGCGCAAGATTTTCTCATAAATGTTTATATAGCAGTGCATTTCAGGACTTTTTCATTTCAGGCTTATGTATGAACCTGAAAACAATTTCTTTAATTTAATTTGTTTTAAGTGCATAGTATGTCCTGAGATGTGGGAACACAAAAGGTAAAAAAAGACAGTTTTTACCTTCAAAGAGGAGTGGTGACAGATAAGCAAACATTTGATATAGTAACTGATGAAATGAAGGTGGGCATGAAGAACAACAGCAGGAGAGAAGGGAAAGGAAGAACACCCAAAAGTAGGAAGTGGCCAGTGTGACTGGGCAGAGGAGGCAGAGTTTGAGCTGAGACCAGGGAGTGAGTAGGAGTCAGCTGGGAGGAAAGGAGGGGGGATGGAAGTGTATTCTTAGACTCTTGGCATCGTTGAGTCAAAGGAACCACATATGTTTCCTGTCTAACTATGCCTTGGTTTTTCCCTGGGCTGGATCTCTTAGGTTAGGGCCAGTGAGAACCCTTTAAATGTGAGTCAAGAGTAAAATCAAGAGAAATTACCTGAATAATATATAATTTTGCTTTATGCAAATTAGCAGTGAAACACCATAGTTCTGAGAGTCTTCGTGATGTGCCAGGATATGCTTATCCCATAAGCCAGGAAGAGCAATCATGTTAATTATAACTGAAATTAGATGGTAAACAATGCCTTATAACTAACTCCCTTCCCATTGCGCTGGCTACTTTTCAAGATACTATTAGAAATGTCTTGTTATGATCTTGGCTAATTTAATAGCTTCCTTCCCTATACTATTCCTGGAATATTTTTACACAGATTATGTATTTTGTAAATGTACATATCATGCTACATTTTATATTTTGGGAAAAGTTTGAGACTTTTTATTTATTTAACTTGTATTTTAATATTTCAAAGTGTGCTCAAAAATATTATAGATAATATCTGAAATCAAAATTATGTATAATCATGAGTATATCTTATACACAGAGTAGTTGCAGTCACCGAAACTTGCCAAGGGACCCAGGTGTGAGAAGTAGTGTAAGGTGGTACAGGAGACATGCACACAAAGTTAAAGTGAAAAGATCCGCCTGGGCTGGGAGTAGAGGGGTAGGATTGGGCACTGGAGAGTGGAGTCAGGCTGCCTTTGTCCTTGGAAAGCTCGCACACTGAAGCTTTTATGAAACACTTTTCCTCTTTCCTGTAATCACTTAATTTCCTATTGGATTATTTTGAAGCAAGAAAAGAGCTGGGTTTATCTTCCTTCTTTCTTATTAAGTCGTTATACACTGTATGGCTTTGGGCAGATCATAAAATCTGTCTGAGCTTTGGTTTCCTTGTCTTTAATAATAGCTGACACTCAAATTACTGTGTTTGCCAGGTACCGTTTTAAGAACTATCTATCCATACTTATTCTTTATTTTGACGCTTTGAGATAGGCACCCTTCCTACCCCCATTTTCCATTTGAGAAGGAAGCAGACACAGAGGAATTTAGTAAGGTAACAAGGCTTAGTAAGTGACCAAGCAAGGATTTGACCTCCCAAATCAGATTCAGGGTCTGTACTCTTAATTGTGCTATATGCCATCACAAATCTTTAGGCAATATTTATAAGCACATGTTAGTGATCCATCCATGATAATTTTCATTTAATATTTGTTTCATAGTAACATGGAGGTATTTCGGGGGTGGAGCTAATGCAGTTGTTATATGGCATTTTAAATGGGAACATCCTCATTTTCCTCATGAAAAGATTTTGTGATAAAATGAAAATAATCAAAGAACTGAAGTTATTTAGAGATTTAAATAGTCTTAAGATAAATACTTTCTTAGTCATTATGTGGGAGGCCAGAATTGCAGTGTATTTGCTTGAGGAAAAGAAAAATGAAAACAGTATCATGAACAAAAAAGAGCAAAAGATACGAGTTTTCTTGCTGAATTAGAGCAAGCATCTGTAGAAATCCTGTATTAAAATTCCTATCTTGAATCGATCTGGCTCTCTAAGTAAGATACACATGATGTTTCTCTTATCTTGCACACAAAGGGTAAAGAACAAGCTCTGTGAGTTATAAAATACAAGAAGTGTTTTCTCTCTTGATGTTGGTACCCATGGGAGTTTAGATTATAGGCTGCTATTATTGTTACTTTATAAGGTAGTTTTAAAAACATGAGTTAATCTCAAGCCAACTGTCCCACCTGAATTTTATCCCACTCTCTCCTAATTCAGGGCAGTGCTTTTTAAATCTATTAAAACATTAATGTTGTTTTTCTAATAAATACTCCAAGTAAATAAACTAGCAAACACATACATGATTAAAGGAGAATTTTGTTATTGAAATATGTACAAATGCTAGTGGCCTCAACATATGTTCCTCTTATCCATTCTGTGGCAAGTACACTAAGTTCTAGAAACCCCCCTACGCAGGTGTGCGTCTTGTGCTCCATATGTTTTTACCTGCTTCATATTCCCTGAATGTGCTGTATACTTTCACATGTCTGTGACCTAGCTAATGCTCTTACCTTGTCTGAGATGCCCTTGTCCATTTTTTCTCTCTGGCTAATGCTTCCTTGTCATAATTCAGCAGTTCATGTTTTTCCCCTTTTGAAAGTATTTCCGGCCACAAAGCCAAGCTAAATTAGATGCTAGTTCTCTTCATCTTTCTCCATATTCATCTAACATCCCATGCATAACTTCCTTGGCGTACTTATTACATGGAAATTTTAATAATGGGTTTTCGTTACTGTCCTCTCCCTACCTCCCCTCTATCCATGTTCTATGTTTGGTATATTCTAGAGGCTCCGTGAATATTTGCAGAAGAAACACAGAGAGCTACTGCTTTTGGAGTTAGTTTCTTCTGGTGTTTCAGATGGAAACTCTTAAAGGAGGGAGCACTCCTTGCTAGGTTTGTGCTGCACAGGAGGAGGCTATTTTAAGAGTCTTGTTTTGGGGGACACAAATTGCTGCTCTAAGAAAGACTTGAGTGGAAGTGTGGAATAATTTGAGGTGGAATTTATAACATTTCATATCTGTTTGATTTTCCTTTACATGGAATAAAATAGTAGTAGAATAAAACTTCAGGGAGTAGGCGCAGATGTTATTTATATTGTTATACAAACATATCTTTCTATAATCTGTGTTATAGGGAGAATATTCAAATCATACATATTTTGAAATGCATTTTTTCTGTAGTGCTTAACAATTGTCAATTTTATAATATTAACAGACTCTGAATTATCCTTGAGACTACATTTCAAAGGCACAATCTTTGGTATGATACTATAAATGCATAAATCAATCAGAAGCAAAGAATCCCACTATGACTGGGATGACAAATGCAAATGCATTATACACTATACCTCAAATTGCGTTACTATATTTAGTACATGATGTAGATTGTCTTTAGTGAAGTCATCAGAGATTTCAGTCAGTCAGAAAAACAAACCTATTGTTTCTTATGTAACACTGTATAATATATGGTGTCTTTGCTTTTAATTTTTTTTCTCATCAAAAACTTGGAAGTAGGCTCAGCACCTGTGGCTCAACGGGCTAAGGCGCCAGCCTCATACAGCTGAGCTGGCGGGTTCGAATCCAGCCCAGGCCCGCCAAACAACAATGACGGCTGCAACCAAAAAATGGCCGGGCATTGTGGCAGGTGCCTGTAGTCTCAGCTACTTGGGAGGCAGAGGCAAGAGACTCACTTGAGCCCAAGAATTGGAGATTGCTGTGAGCTGTGATGCAATGGCACTCTATCCAGGGTGACAGCTTGAGGCTCTGTCTCAAAAAAAAAAAAGAACTTGGAAGTATAAGTTATTCTTCTTAGCCAAATAGCAAATTAATTAATTTAATTTTTTATGACTAATTTGTTACCTGATCAGAACCTTAAGTTTTTACTAAAAAATATTAATTAGTAATATACTGTACTGATACTCTTTACTTATCTCAATCAATACTAATTACTTTCTGTGTTTGTTTCTTTTGCTTATCTAGAGAAAACAGACCTTGGATTAGATACATCACTGTCTATTAAAGGAAACCAACCTTTTAAGTAGAAGGCCAGCATATAAGGATACAGAAACTGCTTCAGTTGATTCAAAATGGGAACAACAAGTGATGAGATGGTGTCTGTGGAACAGACTTCCTCCTCCTCTTTAAACCCCTTGTGTTTTGAATGTGGCCAGCAGCACTGGACAAGAGAAAACCACTTATACAATTACCAGAATGAAGTGGATGATGACTTAGTCTGCCATATTTGCCTTCAGCCTCTATTGCAGCCACTAGATACCCCCTGTGGACACACATTCTGCTACAAGTGCCTCAGAAACTTTTTACAGGAGAAAGATTTTTGCCCATTGGACCGGAAAAGACTTCATTTTAAGTTGTGTAAGAAGTCTAGCATTCTAGTTCATAAACTATTAGACAAATTGTTAGTTTTATGTCCATTTTCTTCAGTGTGCCAAGATGTAATGCAACGCTGTGATCTGGAGGCACATCTTAAAAACAG
>CAUYRH010032011.1:0-17588 GCA_963574655.1 Perodicticus potto
GCTGAGACTTCAGACTGGTCACAGTCTGACCCCAAACCACATTTCCCACGGCTTCTGTTCCTACTGTCTAAGTTCTGATCATGCACATACCTGTGTCCACCACAGCCCTCTGCTCTTAGAGTTCTGTGCCTCATCAGAGACCCTTTGCTCAGTGTGGGGAGCTGATGGTGGGGTCCTGCCCCTGGGGAAGGATCCTTTAAGACTTATGGAGATGGCAGCAAGAGACCAAAGAAAAATAAAAGTTAAAAGCTTGAGAGTTAAAGAGGCCACGCAGAATAGAGTTTTCAAAGGTGGGAACACAGGATACTACCACTATCTTGGTGGGTTCCTGCAAATGGCACTGAGTGTTCCACTCAGGTTTTATTGAAGGCTATTATTTCATTTAGCCCAGAGGGTAAGCTGAAGAAGGGAACAAAAACATCAGGAGTTTCTCTGAGTAAGCATGTCAGTTCTTAGAGAAATCCGAAACCTGTGCCTTGTGTGGCAGCTTCCTGTCTGTGGTCACACACACAGATTCCTTGGAGGAGGTCAATCCCCACTAGTTCACTGTGAAGCAGATGTGATGGTGTCATGTTCCTCTGAAGAATCAGTAGAACAGAAGAATTTTCCTCTGATCTCCACCCCAGAGGCGTTTTCCTCTGTTATTTAGGGTACAAACTACCCTGCCCATATTTCAGGGCTTGAGCTGTTTCCCTGATCTCTGCCCTGCCCTAATATAAATCCCCACAATGGGTATTTGCTTTGACTGTTGACTGAACAGGAGACGACCTGGCTAATGTTGCTCCCCAGGCCTTGCACACAGCTTCTTCTATGGCCATTATGACCATTACGACTTCAGAGTGCTTACAGACCCAACAGGGGTGTTTGCAAGCTGTATGCCTTACAGGCCAGGCTTCTAGAAAAAGCAGGAACTGCTCAGATAAGTAATTTAGCTGCTGTTGTAAAAGTAAACTAGCTAAACTGTTCTTATTCCACCTTGATCAGCTTATTTCTCTGCTTTTCCCTTTCCTGAGGGGGTTTTCCCTTGCCCAGAATGGCGTCTTCAGTCCCCGTTCTGCCTGCAGCTGTCTCCCACATGTGCACCCTCCACATGGTCAAGGAGTGGCTCTCACAGTCCCTCCAGAATGAAATTCCACTCTCACTTCCTTCCCACCCCATCCTGGCTGTGATGCTGGACACTCAGGCACCTGTTGTCATGTGTTGCCTCCCCACGTGCTTATTCACATACCTGCATTTTATTCTCCACCAGGCCATGTCCTCCAGCAGGTGGTGATAGATTCTTCAATGCATGTGCCTTGCTTATGATGACTGGTCAGGTATCAGAGAATGTTCTTTTTATCTCTTTTGTTTACTGTTTGATCCCCTGCACCCAATATGGAACTTGGCACAAAGTAGATACTCGATAACCATTTGGCTAGTGAATAAAAAAAGTGACCAATATCCTGAATGGTTTGCATTTCCATACCTGCCTTAGGTGTTATATTCATGCCCACAGAGGAGTGGTCAGTGGATAATGAAGGAGGATGGGGGCTTTGTTCTGGGCTTTGCCCAGATGTCTGGGACACGTCTGTGGGCCCACCATCCACTGCTTCCATGTCTCTGTGGTTCCATCATCTGCACCCCCCTAGCTGATGAGGGGCCACCTGGGAAGTGGACATTTACATAGAACGTCTGAGTTAAAGCTGAGTGTGTCCGTCACTAATGTCTGTCCTTTGAGTAGTCCTTGATAAACTCAGAACTGGCTGTTTATTCTCGACAATACCTCATGGCTGGCCACATTATGTATGTTTTTCTTTTTTTCCTTTCTTTCTTTTTCTTTTATATATATACTCACTTATCCCCACGTCTTTGGCTTTTATCCTTCACTCAGGGTCTGTTCCTATGGGATAAGACTCATATCTCAGATAGCTAATTTCTTATTCTCAGAGCCCTAGAACTCAACAGTCCTCCCATCTAATCATCAGGAAGCTATTTGCACTCCAAGAAATAATTGGCTCCCTTGCCTTAGGTTATAAATTTCCTCTTGCATGTTTCATGGACTAGACCACAAACAACTCTCCATGTTGTGCCCAGAACTATGCAGTTTGGGTGACAAAAGGGCTGATCTGCCCACAGAAACTCTAAGTACCAGGGAAGTCCAGTGGACTGTGAGTGGGAAAGGGAGGCAGTCCCTATGAAGGCTGCCCACATTATCATGTGCACCTCCTCCTAAGTGTTTGCCAGAATGGCTCCTGGGTGGCTGATCAGGCCCTGCCAAGGTTAACCTGAGTGAATTTCAAGAAAGGCTTCATTCTGATCCACTGACCCTGACATCAGGTGAGTACCATACACCTGGATCCAGTGCAAGAAGGGACAGCTGACTGTGCTTAAACCCAGGCACACCTCGTTTTACAGTGGTTCAGTTCATTGCAGTGTATTCTTACAAGTTGGAAGTTTGTAGCAGCCCTCTAAGTCTAACAGCTCCATTCTTTTCTAATAGCATGGGCTCAATTGGCATCTCTGTGCCACATTTTGGTAATTCTCACAATATTTTTTGTTGTTGTTATTGTTTTTGAGACAGAGTCTCACTATGTCACCCTCCTTAGAGTGCTGTGGCGTCACAGCTCACAGCAACCTCCAACTCTTTTGGGCTTAAGTGATTCTCTTGCCTCAGCCTCCCAATCAGCTGGGACTACAGGTGCCTGCCACAATGCCTGGCTATTTTTTTCTTGCAATTGTTATTGTTGTTTAGCTGGTCCAGGGCTGGGTTCAAACCCACCAGCCTGAGAGTATATGGCCGGCACCCTAACCACTGAACTACAAGTGCTGCCCTTACAATAGTTCGAAAACTTTCATTGTATATGTTGTGGTGCTCTGTGGTCAGTATTCTTTCACAGTGGTATCATTATTGCATCGGGTGCCCCAAACCACACCCACACAAGAAGGCAAACAGAATGAATGTTGTGTGTCTGACCGCCCCACTGTCTGTCTGTTCCTCTGCATCTCTTCTTCTTCTTGACACAATATCATGGAAATTAGGCCAACTAATACAATGGCTTCTAAGCATTCCAGTGAAAGGAAGAGCCCTACTTCTCTCACTCCGAATCAAAAGCTAGCCAAGATTCACCTAGAGAGGAAGACATTCTGAGAACTGAGAGAGGCCAAAGGCCTATTGCTCTGCACACTTCGCCAGGTCATGAATGCAAACGAAAAATTTCTGAAGAAAGTAAAAGAGCTGCTTCAGTGACGACACAAATGATAAGAAAGTTGCACAGCCTTATTGCTGATATGGGAAGAGTTTTAGTGGTTTAGATAGATCAAACCAGCCAGGATGTATCCTTAACCCGAAGCCTAATCCAGAACAAGCCCCTGATGCCTACTGACTCCCTTCAATTCTGCGAAGGCTGAGAGAGGTAAGAAGACTGCGGAAGAGATCCATGAAGCCAGCTGAGGTTGGTTGATGAGGTTTAAGGAGTGAATCTGTATCCATAACATAAAAATGTAGGGCAAAGCAGCAGGTGCTGATGGAGAAGCTGAGGCAAGTTCTTCAGAGGATCTAGTGATGCTCCTTGATGAAGATGACAATATTAAACAACAGATTTTTCAATGTGGACGAAACAGGCTTTTATTGGGATATGCTGTCTTCTAGCACTTTCATAGCTAGAGAGAAGTTAAGTCCTGTCATTAAATCTTCAAAGGACAAACTGACCACCTTGTTAGGGGCTAATGAAGCTGGTGATCTTAAGTTTGAGAAAATACTTACCTTTATGAAAATTTTAGGACTCTTAGGAATAATGCTAAATCTGCATCACCTGTGCCCCATAAATAGAAAAACAAACAAAGTACATCTGTTTATAGCATGATTTACTGAATATTTTAAACCCACTGTTGAGACCTACTGGTCAGAAGAGAAAGATACCTTTTAAAATATCACTTCTCATTGACAATGTACCTGGTCACCCAAGAGCTCTGATGAAGATGTACAAGGAGATAAATGTTGTTTGCATGTCTGCTAACAGAATAACTATTCTGCAATCCATGGATCAAGAATTAATTTTGACTTTAAAACCTTTTTACTTAAGAGTTAATTTCATAAAGCAACAGGTACCATAAATAGTGGTTCTCCTGATGGGTCTAGGTAACATCATTTGAAAACCATATGGGAAGGATTTTCCATTCTGTATACCATTAAGTACATGTACCCCAAACCTGCACAGCTTTACCACCCAACTCCCCCACCAAGGGCAACTTTGAGAAGCAGTTTCAGAAGACTGACTCCATCACCCCTTTTAACAAGGGTCAGCAATGTGGGGGGCCTAAACACTTGCCCCCCCTCCTCTTTTTCTCCTCCTAAAGCAAAAGCCCTACTTGGCCCTTTCCCATGAGTTCTTCTGGAAAGACGATAGCCTGCAGAAACTTCCAGCAAGCTATGGCTCTTCCTTCCCCAACACCTAGTACAAAAACAAGCCCCCAACCACTCTCAGTGAAGACGCCATCTTTGCCCATACAGGTCTCTGTCCCTTTTCATTAAACTTGGCCTTATCCTCTTCTGGTCTCATCTCTGGGTATACCACTAAACTGCTTTCAATGACATTGATGGGAAGGTGGGGGTGGGGTAGAGGGTCATTATAGATCCTTTGAAAAATAAATAAAACTATGTGACTTTCAATGACATTGATTGATTTTTGAAGACACAGCCAGTCTTGTATCCTGGAATAAATCTCACTTGGCATGGTGTATAATTCATTTTATATGTTGCAAAAAAATTTTTTACAAAAGAACATTTGTGGTTCATGGGAGGAGATTAAACTCTCAGCATTAACAGGAGTTGGGAGAAATTCATTCCAGACTTAATGGAAGACATTCCTCCAAGATTTTAATGGAGGAAGCAGCTGCCCACATGGTGGAACAGAACTAGAGTCAGAAGTGGAGCCAGAAGATGGGACTGAAATGCTGCTATCTCAGGATAAACCTGAATTACTTGAAGAGTTGATCCTTATGGATCAACAAGAAAGTGGTTTCTTGAGATGGAATTTATGCCTGTTAAAGAGGCTGTAAACATTACCAAAACGACACCAAAGAATTTAGAGTATTCCACAAACTCGGTTGGTAAACCAGCAAGTGGCAACTCTAACTATGAGGGTCGAGACGGTTGGTTCCACTATCGAAAGAAGTTCTACTGTTGGATAAACTGCTGTCAGATGGGATGGCATTCTACAAGGAAACCTTTCCTAAAAGGAAGAGTCGTTCAATGTGGCAAACTTCATTGTCGTCCTATTTCAAGAAATTGCCACAGACACCTCGACTTCATCAACTACCACCCTGATCAGTGATCAGCCACAACATGGAGAGAAGAGTCTCCACCTGCAAAAAGATTAGAAGTCACTGAAGTCGCAGATGATCATTTGCATGTTCTAGCAGTGAAGTCATGTTTAATTACATTTATGTGTATGTGTGTGTGTTTAAGCATTATGCTACTGCATGCTTCATAGACAATAGTATGGTTAAACATACATTTTATATGAGCTGGGAAATCAAAATGTTTGTATGACTTCCTCTTTTTAAATATATTTTTTATTGTGGTCATCTTGAAGCAAGCTTGGAATATCTCTGGGTATCTCTATACGTGGGAAATTTAGTTTTGAATGGTGCTCTGATATGTGAAAACATTCCCCTAATTTATCCATTGTTTTTTTGAAAGAAATTCCTGGTTTTGGGGAGAATAAAGACATGTCACCAATTATGATGACTCCAGATTTCTTAGCATCTTAGACAAATAGCCAGTCCACTCAGCGCTTTAATTTCCACATCTGGAAAAGGGTAGTTGAAATTGGACTACTTAATATCCAACATATTCTACAACTCTAAATCTTCTTTGGAATAAATTTTCACAATCTGGTTTTATAGACTTAGCTTTATTGGCGTTATGTTAGGAATCAGTAGGGGTGGAGACAGTCATAATTTAACATATGTAAAAATACACTTGTAAGGATTATTATAATTGTTTAGCTAGTGAGCTACTTTAATAGACATTAAGGGCTTTGCATTTTTATATATTTTATAATTATTTGTGTCTTTATTTCTTTACTTCTGAGATGCTTAGAGTTAAATTTGTGTTCCAGTCCTTTGGTGCCAATATGGAAAGTGATGATATTCATTTGATGTCTCAAACTCATTCTAACATTTTTCTTGCTTCACTTCAATTCTCTCTTCATTTTATTTTATTTAATTTAGCAAGTCTTCATCTGTCTAAAATTCATTTGTTCAAAAAAAATGTTGGCTCAGTGCCTGTATCTCAGTGCCTGTATCTCCCACAGGCACCAAGCCTGGTGGGTTTGAACCCTGCCCAGGTCTGCTAAACAATGACAACAACAACAACAACAACAACAACAAAAATAGCCAGGCGTTGTGGTGGGTTTCTACAGTCCCAGCTACTTGGGAGGCTGAGGCAAGAGAATCACTTAGGCCCAAGAGTTGGAGGTTGCTGTGAGCTGTGATGCCACGGCACTCTACCCAGGGCAACGTAGTGAGACTCTGTCTCAAAAAAATAAAATAAAATAAAATAAAATAAAATAAAATAAAATAAAATAAAATAAAAGGCATGTTGTATGTAAGTAAATCACCGACTACCAGACATAGCCAATTTTATGAGGGCAGGTAATTTTAGTAGTTATGTGTTTGTGTTTAAAAGTGAAAGTGGATGATGTTTCATAATTCAATAAGTGCCTTCTGTGTTAAATGTTCTTTTAAAAAACAATGCACGGTCATAATTCTCTCCTGCTTGTTTAACTAAAAGTATAAATCAACCCTGACTCTTGAAGCAGTGCTGTGAAATCTGCAAAACACAAGTCCCAGACTATCCGCCTCAGCCTTCCCGTTTTGAGGCTCAGGAATGCAATGGGAAGCCTCTGCCTGTCACCCAGCAGCAGCATCTGACCCTGCGAGAGTTGCCCCGACTGACCCCTTTCCATGGCAGAGCCTCTGGCTTCCTTCTGAGATCACCAACCTCTCAGGTCACGTGGACGTGTGTTGACACCACGTTATTCCTCCTGCAATCCCTACTGGTGTGTAAGTTTGCTGGACTTTGTGCTCTGAGTTATAGGGGGGTGCAGCTGCCTTCTAAAGGCCACCTTTAACCACAAAAAGGCTTTGGAGCTAAAATTTTGTATTTGAAAGAAAGATTGCCTGGATGGGGACCCCTAGACTTTGTAAAGAAAGGGAAGTGAGAGTGCTGTTGATGTTACTGTTAATATTAATGTTAATGTGTTACGGAGGGAAAAGATAGCCCTTGAGGGGGATTTATTTAGGTCGCTTGAAAGAAAATGCTTTGTACACTGCTCCTGATGGGCAGATTACTTACAATAAAACAGGGTATTCCTTATCTTTCACAAGATAATTCTGAAATACCTGAAATAGACTTATAAAAAAGCATTATGGAGTAAAGCATAGGAAAAAACTCACACTTTAAAAATCTTCATACTTATTTCAAAAAAGGAAACAAATGAATTTGACAAATGGGTATAGTAACAGGCAGATACAAATGGAATTTTAAATGCAAACTCAGCTCCCCCATGCAACATTATTGTTCCACATAGACATTCCATTACATTAGACTGATCCCTTTACAGATTAAATGATCCCCTTGAAGGATATGGGAGAGGGTAACTGTTTTCACTTCAAGTACTAAAGGTAACAAACTAACTCGTGGTGGCAGAGATATTTGCAAATGTGACATGCAATGGTTTTAAATTCCGATTTTCAAAGGACAATTATTAGACAGAGGTTCAGAGAGTGAGCATCCCTGTAGCCCTTTAATCAACATTTCTGTGTGATAGAAAGAAAAATCTGAAGATATATACACAGATGAGGATGCTCAAAGTGGCATGGAGTGATGAATTGTGCAATTTAGTAAAGCATTTGATGAACATGGCGGTTGGTCCTGGGGTGAGCAGGTGTGTTGGGGTAGAGGAATAGTTCAACAACGCGTGTTGGGCAGGAGGAAACACGTGAACCAGAAAATGAGATCCACCAGTACCCCACGTAGAATCACAGCGCCGTCAGTAGAACAGAGCAAAGCCCAGAACAGAAAGAGTAAAACAAGAGCAGGGTTTTATGAAAGGGTTTAATGAAAGCCACTTGAGGAAGCAGACAGCTAACACAGGCCCTGTCGGATTTTTCAACATCTTAAACCTACCGAATGTCTCTCTAACATATTATTAAATTACATAATCAGTACATGCTCTTTTTGTGAGATCAAGAGCTCATTGCTTTTAAAGAAAGAGCATGTGCTGATTATGTATGCGTGTGTGAGTGTGTGTGTGTGCACCTGTACAGCTTCCAGTGAAGAAAGAACACTGTGTGCCATTGAAATGGTTCAGACTGTAAGCAGGAGACCAATCCTCTGATCCAGCTTTCTATTCTGTTCTTTCTATTCTTGTATTCAGGAGACCAATCCTCTGATCCAGCTTTCTAGTCTGTTCTTTCTATTCGTGTATTCAGGAGACCAATCCTCTGATCCAGCTTTCTAGTCAGTTCTTTCTATTCGTCTATTCAGGAGACCAATCCTCTGATCCAGATTTCTATTCTGTTCTTTCTATTCGTGTATTCAGGAGACCAATCCTCTGATCCAGCTTTCTAGTCTGTTCTTTCTATTCGTCTATTCAGGAGACCAATCCTCTGATCCAGATTTCTATTCTGTTCTTTCTATTTGTGTATTCAGGAGACCAATCCTCTGATCCAGATTTCTATTCTGTTCTTTTTATTTGTGTATTCATTCACCCATTCAGCATCTTCCCATTCCCGCTTTCAGCAGCTCTGTGCTTATCTTTGAGGACTGGCAGGCACACACCACACATCTCTCTCCCATGGCCCTCAGAGTAGGAGAGGACGCGGACATAAAGGGTCAGAACAAGCCTTCTCCAGAGCACAGCAGGTGCCTGGGCTCTTCGTGAAACTAGAAGAGGAATTTTATCATGAGCAACCTCCTGGAAGCAGTGTGGTGCAATAGAAACAGCCAGGATTTGGTAGTCAGCAAATCTTGTTCAAATCTACCTATGAGCCATGACGTTTTGGGTGAAAATCCCTCTGAACCTCCTTTTCCTGCCGGTCAAGTGTGGGTGCTGCTGCGTCCCCTCTGATGTACGTTACATGGCTTGAAGGTGTGAGAGGAAAAGCCTTGAGCTCATGGTAGCAGAGTCAGCAGCACTGGCTGCCGTGACTCGAGAGCACGGGAGGAAGAAGGCTTTACAGAGAACTGTGCCTGCTTCACCGCTGCACCACCCTCCTATGGGGGTTGGGGGAGAACACGAAGGAGGGGCTTGTAAGCTGTACAAAGGGGAATGGAAATTGTCACAGAGACAACAGGAGCTAATCTAGAATTTTGGCAAAGAGAGCCCGCTGCTGGTTTTACCTGTAGCAAAGGTGACCTGGCTGTCCGATGTGGAGAATGGTCAGTGTCATGCACACTGGGTCTGGGAACACGATTAGGTGGGCCTGGGAGATGGCAAAGGAGCCACCTAAGTCAGGGAGAGGGGGACAAATCAGAAGGAGGTGTCCTGGGGGCATCTTCAGGGATAATGTGAAGGATGAAGACTTGGCTGGCTGTCTTTGATCCTGTATCTGAGATCAGAGAGAGAAACTGAGGGGAGGAAGGCCGAGTACCCCACCGTTATAGGTTGTCCAGGCAGGAGCCAAGGTGAGTCCGGAGCAGGGAGGGACTCCACTGTGACGAGGGACTTAGGGCCTGTCTGGGATCAAAGGACAGTGGAACAGGGGCGTGGCTAATGCAGATTTATTGTTTATGGGATATGCTTTTTTTTATGACCACAGTTGCAGCTGAGTAAAATTAATATTTAAGGAACAACCCACAAGGAAACATAGTTTGATGCCACAAACCCCTGCAGTTCAGGTTGCCAGGGGTTCAAGGCTGCTGCTGATTTTGCCAGGAAGGATCTGTAAGACACTTCAGAGAACTTGATGTTCACCTTGTTTTTTTGTTCCCTAAGCCACTTGCTTATGAAGAACCTGTAGTCACTAGAAATTAAATTGGTATAGTAGATTGCTGTTGTTAGCAGCGTTAAATGTATTGTTATGTTATTCATAGTTATTAAAAGTGATTTTAATTATGAAGAACACCCAGTTACGGGCAGGTCATAAAAGTCAGATACCCATACCCAGATCTCTTGACAGGGAAGACTCCACCCCAGTTTACCTCCTGTCAAATCTTGTTCCTGCACTTGTCAAGGCCGCCACCGTGTAGATTTTCTGTAGTGTGAGTTAGAAATGAGGGCTGTATTTCCTTTCTGTCATTGTGTATAGTATAGATTTACATCTTAATATGAATCCTAAATTTGACTCTTGATTAACATAATTGACAAAATAATTCCCATATAACTCAGAAACTTAGGCTATTGGGTTAAAATCAGGGCTTGGTTGAAAGCGGGAACAGCAGAAGAAAGGTTAAATTTGGAAACACTTGTGGCCCTGTGGGCCTCAGGTTTCCAGCTTCAAAGCACACAATTAATTTTCTCTAATATACTAAATTTATTTTTAAGAACACTTGAAATGAACCAGTATAAGTATAGTATTGAGTCAATCATCAATTACTGATAAGCTAAGTCTGTAAAATTCCACTGGAATTTTGAGAGTTTCTAAGAATCAGAGTATAGCTAATAGGTTGTGCTAATAAGGTATGTGATTATATTAAATTATCTTTTTTTTTTAGCACAGTAGTTTTTACTAGATGAATTTATCCCTATTATAAAAATGCAATACTCCTAATTGATGAGGTCTTGTGTTGTCAATGTTAAAAGGTGAGGCTGGTAACTGATTTTCATATTAATGAATATGATCATTAAAAAGTATTTTAACTACATAAACCCATTTCTCACTTGAAAATACAGAACTTACAACAATAATTTATTTACACCAATAGAGAATTTTCATCTTCTAGTTGGGAATACATGAAAAAGTTGTTATTTCTAAGAAATTCTTGCAGCATCATTGATTAAAGATCAATAACCTTTATCAATGGCTGGTTATATCAGCACCTTTGCATGCGCTTGGGAAGTATTTTGTGGAGAGAAGAAAAAATTCACCTTCTAGAAGTTGTCCTTATCATAGGTATCAACATGATTAAGATACAACGTCTAACATGATAAATAGAAGCCAGAGTAGAGAAATAATAGACAAGGGGGAGAACATAAAAATTATCCTTTTGGTTCAGACATTTAGTCATTGACTCATAGCGTGTACGTGTCTTGCAAACCTCATGCAGAAATAAGTAGGAACAATATTGGAATCCATCAGTTTTTCTTGCAAAAATTTATAGGAATTGTGATTTAAATTACAAAATAGAAGTTAGTGCAGGACAAATGAACGTTTTATTAAACGTTCTTTACTGACATGAGTTAAATGCCCTTTAAAGGGATTGGCACGTGGCAAACTCAGGGTTTAAGGGAGGGTTTACAGTCTCCCCAGATATAGCAATCGGAGACTCCTTCAAAGCAGCTCTTTCACAGCAGCTCCCAAACTGACGCAGTTTCCCGCCAGGGGCAATGTCTGGGATGGTTCTGATTGTTTCAGCAAGAGGTTATAGAGCAGGCGATACTGTTATCTACTGGGTAGAGGCCAGCATTCTAAAATGCACAGGACAGCCTCTCCCCATCCCCACACCACCATCAACGAGGATCCAGCCTAAAGTGACAGTAGTATGCAGTAATATATTATATATATTTTTAGGCAAATTGCTACATAGGTATAATATTTTAGATCTGTCTGAAATAAAGCTTCAACCTAGAGTTCGGGCACATGACAAGGATGGAAATACACTCCCATTGACTAGGGCCAGATTAAATACAAACCTCCATCTGGCTTCCGTGCTGTGGCCTGTGCCTCCTTAAAGGATGTGTTTACGATGGCTGGTGCAGGAACAGGCAGTGGATAACTCCAACAGAGTATCTATTGAATTTGGCACCAGCACTGGTTTTTTGTTGGATGTTTGCATATGATTTTATTAATTCAAGTTTTGTCATATTCCAATATTTTTGGTTAACATGGGACTTTAAAATTAGTGGGCCATCTGCTTTAGATGTTGCAGGAGATTTTCTGCCAAAGATTTGGAGTGATGCAAAGCCTGAGATACACATATTGACTCAGAAAAATAAATAATTAAAATGTTGCACCTAACTATTGTCCAAATGAATTTTCAGAAATCGCATTTTCAATTTTTGCTAAAAATACTTAGCAGCATTTAAATTGCTCAACACAAAGTACATTCTGACATACTTTCATGCAAAGAGATGTCTATATGTGTAATCTCAGAAGTATTAATTTGTCCACATTAAGGATACTTTTTATTTAACATGGATTTTAATAATGTTGAATGCATCAGATATTTTTAATTTACTGAACACATTTTAATATACAAATAGTGTGCATATGTGATCACTACAATCTACCTACACACAATGGGGATAGCTGACTATCTTATATGGGCTGATTTGATTAATGAAGCCTGGGTGGACCCTAGGCTGTAAACACTTGACATTTTCATAGACCTGCCTTAGTTTTGAGAATTCCAAAGGGACTTTGTTACATCATCCCTGGAAAAGGCTCTCACAATATAGACCCTATGGACACTTTTAACTGGAGCTACTGCTCTATTTGTATTTATCTTTAATAAACCATATTTAGAATTGGAGTTGGAGGGTACAAGTGAAACTTACTAAATGCAGAATATAAATGTCTTCATATAGTGATTAAAAGGCCATGAAGGCTATGTTAAACAGTTTGATGAAAATATTTCAGATTGTATATGAAGTCAGCACGTTGTGCCCCATGATTGCACTAATGTACACAATTATGATTTAATAAAAAAAAAATAAAAGTAGCAAATATAGAAAACAGGATTTTCATTTATTATGCAAAATTGTATATATATTATAGCTTAACAAGGTATTTAATTACATATCTAAAAATTAGAAATATAATAGTTATGGTATAATAATGAGTGATAATTTAAAAGCAAAATACTGGCCAGGTACAGTTGCTCATGTCCAGGTGGAGCAGGGGTTCAAGACCAGTGTTGTGGTGCACGTCTGTAGTCCCAGCTACTCAGGAGGCTGAGACAAAAGGATCACTTGAGCCTAAGCATTTGAGGTTGTTGTGAGCTATGAAGGCGCCACACCCCTCTACCCAGGCAAGATGACAGAGCAAGACTCTGTCTCAAAAATAATAATAAAATAAATTTAAAAAAAAAATTAAAAGTTGGGAGCACAAATTTTAAAAGAAACTAAAAGGCATTTGAGAAAAAAAAATCAATCACCAAGTACTCGTTAAAGAAATCAGTCATGAAAGGCAGTCATTATCTCTCCGTATCTTCGGCCAGCCAAAACCAGAAACGGACTGTTTTATGGCTTCAGTTTGCTGAATGTTTGAAGTCAGCAAAACTTTGCATAGGATGCTGGTTAGCTGGGCTGTTTCAGAACTTGCAAATACCGAGTCGTAACCTTCCCCTTCGAAGATGCACTCAGCAGGTATGTCCTTTCTCATGTCATTGCTCTCCAGCTCCGGGAGGAATCCGTGCAATAGCTCCTTGCCACGTGACCTCAGGAGGCCAGCCAGCCTGATCGGCCAGGAGGTGATCCTTGTCTTCTTCCTCCTCCTCTTGTTGGTCTGGTTCCTGAACCGAGAATTCGAAGTCAGCTACCGCCTCCACTACCACGGGGACGTGGAAGCAGATCTTCACCGCACCAAGATCCAGAGCATGAGGGATCAGGCCGACTGGCTGCTTCGGAACATCATCCCCTACCATGTCGCCGAGCAGCTGAAGGTGTCCCAGACCTACTCCAAGAACCATGACAGTGGAGGCGTCATCTTTGCCAGCATTGTCAACTTCGGTGAGTTCTACGAGGAAAACTACGAAGGAGGCAAGGAGTGCTACCGGGTGCTCAACGAGCTCATCGGGGACTTTGATGAGCTCCTGAGCAAGCCAGACTACAGCAACGTTGAGAAGATCAAAACCATCGGGGCCACGTACATGGCGGCGTCAGGGCTGAACACCGCCCAGGCCCAGGATGGCAGCCACCCGCAGGAGCACCTGCAGATCCTGTTTGAGTTCGCAAAGGAGATGATGCGTGTGGTGGACGACTTTAACAACAACATGCTGTGGTTCAACTTTAAGCTCAGAGTTGGCTTCAACCACGGGCCCCTGACGGCCGGGGTCATCGGCACCACCAAGCTGCTGTATGACATCTGGGGGGACACCGTCAACATCGCCAGCAGGATGGACACCACCGGGGTGGAGTGCCGTATCCAGGTGAGTGAGGAGAGCTACCGTGTCTTAAGCAAGATGGGCTATGAATTTGACTACAGGGGGACGGTGAATGTCAAGGGAAAGGGCCAGATGAAGACCTACCTTTACCCAAAGTGCACAGACAATGGGGTCGTGCCGCAGCACCAGCTGTCCATCTCCCCGGACATCCGCGTTCAGGTGGATGGCAGCATCGGACGGTCTCCCACAGACGAGATTGCCAACCTGGTGCCTTCTGTCCAGTATCCGGACAAGACGTCTCTGGGCTCTGACAATAGCACGGTGCAGGCCAAGGACCCTTACCTATCCTCCAAGAGACCCTGGAAGGAGCCTCTCAAAGCTGAAGAAAAGTGTCAGTTTGTCCAAACCGTAGAGAAAAATGACTGTGAAGAAATGGGAATGGAAGAAGCCAATGAACTCACCAAGCTCAACGTCTCAAAGAGTGTGTGAGCTGCCCGAGGTGCTCTGCTCGTGGAAACACAGTAATATTTGTATCGGGCTGTTGTGCTTTCTCAGCGCCACAGCCTCCATCCCTGGACATGATGTTATGTGGTCATTTCAGCCCTAACTTCTGTGTGGATCACAGTTATTCAGGGTTCATTTTCATCCATTTTTTTCCCTTTCATTCCTTCCCTGGACATTCCCCCTTGGGGTGATCCGCTCAGCACGTGAGGAGAACAAGTGCCTTCAGGGCTCAGCCTTGGCCTCGAGTCTAGGGACAGAGGCCACCAGTGGAAATCATGGCTTTGGGTATTATTTGACATTTAAAACTAAAGCTGTGGTTGAGATATTGTTTTCATTGCTTTTACTCATGAGACACTTATTTCCGGGGGCAGGGGGGCGCTAATGCAATGTTTTTTATTTTTTTTCCTGTATCCCCATAATAGCATCTCCCAATTACCTGCCCTTTCTACTTAAGCACATATACGCACACACTTTCATTTCTGAATCTGATATAAAGTGCCAGTAACTCACTGAGAGGGGGTATAAGATGGGAGCATGGGCACCCGGGCCCTGGCGGGCTATGGGTAGACCAGGTTCCCTATGCCGGGGGGCTTCAGGGGTTCCACCACACGTAGGCCAAGTTGCAGATGCTAACTGGGCACAGAGCCGGTGCACCCAGGCCTCAGGTATCTCAGAGCCACTCATCCTGACCCTTCGCCGAGGGATCTTCCAATCGAAGATGAAGGTGTTTGTTTCGGAAGCCGACATGTCTGAGGAGAAACTCCAAATAAATGTCTGAGGGTCGCATTTATTTATTTATTTATTTATCAGAAAGCGTGTGGGGGGTGGGAGCACTAGGCATCTGGTTGGAGGGAAATAGCCTGCGGGGGCAGTTCACAGGATGACCAGATATCCCTTCAATGTTCTGGCCACCTATGGCCCCCTCCTCTGGAGCCACGTCCACTGCAGTTCTAGGGCTGAGGGAGGCTCTGCGGCCTCCCCTGATGCCCGCAGGTCCCCTGTCTGGCTCTCAGGATGGAAACCCAACTGGGTGCCGAGCAGGCCTAGGCAGGTGGTGGCACTGTCCTGGCTCCCACAGACTCGGGAACTTTCTTCTCCCCTGCTCTCAGGCTGTGCAGGTCCTGTTGGTCGCAGGAGTTAGTCGTGTGAGCTAATCTCAGCCTCTGGAGCTGGTGTCCTTAATCTGCACTTCAGGACAGAGTCGTCTGTGGGGAAAGGAGGTGTCCAGCCAAGGGCAGGTTAGAGAAAACCTGAGAGGAAAATCGCTTCTGTGCTCTTGGCTTTTTGATCCTGTTTGTAATGGAGTGTGAAGTTGCTATCACAGTGAACTCAGGCCAGCGTTGTCCAGGCACCATCATCACGATTCTTCCAGGCGACACCGGCATCCAGCTCCCGGGACATTGCAGACAGCTCCTGATATCTGGTCTTCCCTGACGCGCCGGGTGCGTCTGCTCTTGGCTGGTAAATCACACTAATTCTCACGTCTGCATCAAGTCCCGGCATCACTCCTCTTCCCCAAAGACGTATCGATCTGCCGTTTCCAGCGTAAGGAAATAGCAATTCTGGTGTGCCCTCCTTCAGGGGGTGTACCTGGGAGCGCCACCCCACAGTGCAGCTGGAGCCGGACCCTGACGTCCGGGAGCGAGGGCGAACTCAGCAACTGTAAGATTTTCCTCCAGGCTTTACTGTCAGTGTATCGGTCTGTCACTAATGAAGAAAGGATGGCTGTGATAATACCTCTTGCTTCTAAAGAATGTATTCTTATAAAATACCACCGATTTTTTTTTTCTTAAAAAAAAAACACTACCTGATGCTTCCCTTGCACGTAGGGCTTGTGGGCACATTAGGATTGATCTGCCATCAGTATTAAGGTGTGTATTTGAATGTCCTCTCCTTTGCCTCCCACCTCCATGCTGCTTAGCTTTGAGGGGCCGGGCAGTTGCTGATGTCTTTGCTGTCTTGCTCAAAATGTGCTCTACAAAGCTCATCTCTGCTCACATTTCTTCTCCATCCAACTCTTCTTCCCTTACCACAAAGGTGTCTGTGACTCCTCACCTTGGGAACTCAAGGAGCTGCAAAACTTAAGTCTGGTTCAGCATTGTGCAAATAGGAGCCTCTGACAAAGGGCAACTCACCTAGAGTTTAAATTTGTCTTTAAAAAACACCCTGAGCCTTCTTAAATAACCAGTACGGATGTTCTGTCTGGGCCATGAAGCCCCTCGGGCCCTTCCACTTCCCTGCTCCGAAGCATACCTCAGCGCATGCAGAAACACAGAACCTCTGCGGCAGAAACGTGTGCGTCTCCATTGGCATTGAACAAATAGCCCTAGAGACACACAGGTTCTTAGGCAGTGGGCTCCAGTGCTATGGATAGGATGGATGGTTCTTCAGGGTGGCAATACCTCTTAGGAATTTGGGGCAGGAAACAATACTTCAGAATTGAATGTGTGTACATAGTTGCTTTGAGTTGCAGTTGCTATTTCCTCCTCAGCCCCAGCTCAGATCAAATGATGTATCCCTATAGATGATAAACAAGCACACGTCGTTGTATCCGATGCGGACAAATGTAGAGCATCAGTTATGAAACCCTTAACTAGTGTGAGGGTCCCACAGATCGTGCCACCCCTGTGCATGACTCCACGGACACTGACTCCGCTGGTGGGGCTGCACCTGCACATTTGCACATGACGCCGAGAGCCAAAGGGCCACGTGCTTCTCGTTACTTGGGCTGTAATCCTTTGTAGTTTCCAAAGATACGTCTGCTTTTGAATTTCTAGATTTTCGGAGTAAGCATTCTTTGGTCGTTTCGAAAATCTTATGCGTAGAATCTGAA